>CAUYQV010070545.1:0-137203 GCA_963574575.1 Galagoides demidoff
TTCCCCATGTTCCTGGGCTAAAAGGTTATAGCTTTTAGCTCTTGGGTTATAGCTTTCCTATGAAAGCTATAAATTAGTTTCATAGTAGGGCTGAGTACATTGGATACTTTTTCTTCCATTCTTGGGATACTTTGCTAAGAAAAATATTTTCCAGCCCCATCCATGTAAACATGAAAAAATTTATTTTAAAGAAATAAAAACTCTGTCTCAAAAAAAAAATAGACCCAAGTGAGGAAATTTCTATGTGTGAAGATGTCTCATGGGCAGTTTAATATATCTATCATATATGAGCACAATGAAATATTCAGGCTATTAAGGGGAGTGTGGTGGGGGGAAAAAGGCCTACTCTAGGCAACTCCCTTGCAAAGAGACAATGCCCATGATGGTGTTTTTTGAAGAATTCTGCACATATACAGGAAGATAGCTATTCATCTCTTCCCATTTGAGCATTAGACACATAATTTATTTGAACAGTCCTTTACTGATGGCCAATGACTGCTGGTAACCTTTTAGCTGCTGTAAACAAGGATGCAATGAGAAACTGTTGGAATGTTTCTATACCCAAAATTGATGTTGGTTCAGTGCAAAGGAGATTCTGAGCTTGACTCTATAGGAGCGGTATAGATTCTTTGTGTCTTATAAGAATTATAAAGATATCTCTTATATATCTTTGTACCTAAGTTCCATGTGATAGATTTAAAAAAAGTTTAACATAGTTGTTCTCTATTTCATAAGATCGTTTCATTTAGGCTCTATAAGCATATCCAAGACCAGAGGCTTGTTATGCAGAGTAGAGCCCTTTGGAGTTACTATAACAGAGTTTTTACATCTCTCTAGGTTGATATAATACTTCTTCTACTTACGATGTTATCAGTGGAAAATTTCCCCAAAGTATTATAAAAGTAGAGCATCGTGTGACGTTGGGACGCTTTCTGTTGTTGTTACTGTTGTCATGTGGTTGATTACTAATGAGGAGTTCTGTTGTTTCATTATTGGCTCTCAAGGTTTTGGTCTAGAAAATTCTCTTTCAGGTATTCACTTTGTACCCTATTTAGAAAATGTTGCCCTCTGAACAACCAGAGTTGTCCCTGGGTCCCAGCCTGGGTGTTAGGCCTGGGTCCCTGGCTTACCTGGGAGGCTTTGTGGAGGGAAGGGCTGCAGTGCTAGGATGGCAGGAGGGCTGTGGCCCTTTTGCTGGGGGCCCAGAATCTCTCCAAAATGGGTGAACTTGCTTTGGGAGTGGAAGTCCCAAGCTGTTTGGGAGTATTTTAAGGCCTCTCCCAGCAAAACAGGAGCCCATAGCATTGGGCGAAGACCAAGGAGCAGACGCAGGAAGCACAGGGACTGAGTTCTGTTTCCTTGAGACTGAAGTTCTTGGGGCCTGAGGATTCCAAGAGGCAATATTTTGGAGTAGAATGTTCAGGGCACCAGACTGGGCCAAAGAGTTTCTTTTTTAGGCCTCAAAGTCCCATGCTGAGGGCAGAGAGAACAGGGCTGCAGGCTGCTGGGACTGAAATAGCCGCATACGGACAGTTTAAGGGAGCAGAAGTTGGAATCTTTAGGATGTCAAAGAGAATTTTACATTTTAGACCTGAGTGAGTTGGCTCAGTGCCCGTAGCATAGTGGTTGTGGTGTCAGCCACATATTCCAAGGCTGGTGGGTTCGAACCTGGCCCAGGCCAGCTAAGCAACAATGACAACTGCAACAAAAAATAGCCGGGTGTTATGGCAGGCGCCTATAGTCCCAGCTACTTGGGAGGCTGAGGCAAGAGAATCGCTTAAGCCCAAGGGTTTGAGGTTGCTGTGAGCTGTGACACCACAACACTCTATTGAGGCCCATAAAGTGAGACTCTGTCTTAAAAAAAAAAAAAAATAGACCCAAGTGAGAAAATTTCTTGGAGTGAAGATGTCTCATGGGCAGTTTAATGTATCTATCATCTAAATAATGGTCTCTACTTGGATTTTTACCTAACGAGTACAAACCTATGTAACCTAGTTATTTATAGCCATATATTAATCTGAAATAAAAATAAAATAGTGGTCTCTTGCACGGCCACTTGGATGTAGAGGTAAGTGTTTAATTTGTCAGCATCTTCTTATGATGCCCTGGACCATATCCAGCTGAAGCTCTGCTTAGGGAGACCCTGGTAGGGGCACAGTGTACCTGGAAAGTGAATTTATAAGCTGTCATCTAAGATACCCAAGTTTGTGTTATGTACGTGTACAGTGCTAGCATAGCCAGCCCTCAGGACCAGCAAGGACTTAGGTTCTGGGAATTGAAGAGCTGTCACCGCCTGTCCCCTGCAAGCCTGCACCCTTGGCCGGATCAGATTGCCCGAGTGCTCCAGGCGCTGTCCCTGCTGGATCCTGGCCCATCTGGTCATACTCTGCATGGTAGAACAGACCATTGACAGTGATGACTGTGCCTTAGGGAGGCCTCCCGGCACCACAGATGGGTGTTTGCAGAGTCCACAGGTGAGGCGAGTGTGCCCGCAGGAATGGCAAGAGGCATTTCAGGGCTGTCCTGTTCCGCACAGCTCACTCAAGGAGATCTTTCAGGGGGGAGACTGGGACTGGCTCTCCTCCCACCCAGCTGCCCTGCACGACCCTCTCTGAAATTTTACAGTCAATCCCTGTGGCAGAGATAGTGACCTTGCACCTTGCACCTGCCTCTTTCCATCCACACATGTCCACCCCGGGGCATCCTGCCCACTAGAACCTGCCCTGTACCCTCTGTCCTCATGCTCCATGTCAGTGATTAAGAATAAAATACCATAGGAAGCTTCAGCCTCTGCTCTTCCTTACCAGCCACAGCCGGTTGACAGGTCTTCACCGCAGGTGCAGCAGAAGTCAGGAGCTGCGTCCTCTGCTCAGTGCTGCATCACAGCCGGCTTTTTTGTGTCTGTGTCTTGCACATCCTCCTCCACCATGTGCCCCATTTCCACCTGCCTAAGGGAATTGGTAGGGATGAGTGTAGCGGGCTTGTTTCATTGTGTGAAGCCCCATCAGAAGTCCTGACACACGTGCTTTCCTCAGCACCATGACCTCAGACCAGGACATGGCTGCTTTCGTCACCTGGTGGAGGAGCAGAGGAAACCTGGGCACTGAATTCAAGTTCATGGTCTGGGCCTGCTGTCCAATGTATTCTAACCCTAAGAAGTCACCCGAAAATGCAGCCCAGGTGCAAAGGCAACAGAATTCCAGATGCTAGTATAAGCTCCAGCTTGGAAGGACACAGGTGTCCCTGGTTTCATGAGAAATGAGCCGCTCACTAGTAAAAGTGACAGAAACCCAGGGGACTTCCTTAGATCTGATTGGCTTTCTGGTGTCAAGTCAAAACAAAGAGTCAATTCTCTCTGACCTTTAAACCAACCAGGTACAACCACACAGTTGATACTACCTTTATTTTATTATGATTGAGTTGCTCAGAAAATTATGGGAGTTATTCTTAATATTATGATCATTAGTATTAATGAATATTATCAGTTAATAACCATTTGCATGGTACTTTGTTGTTCGTGAAGTTCTCACTGAAATCATCTCATTTTCTCACCGTGAATTCCTTGGAGAAACCCGGTATTTCTCACCCTCATTTTCTTAGTGAGCTTATCCCTTTTATTATTGGATTAACAATTTGTTTAGTAATCCACCAGAACATTTCCAGGAAGGAAAAGCAGTTGAATTTTTTGAGAATTTTGAATTGGATATAAGCTAGCCTTTTTTGTTTGTTTGCAGTGTTTATTTCATGCCACTTGATAAACACTGAGAAAAAAAATTTTTTTTTTTAAATTTAGCAAATGGTAGGATATAAAGACTCTATCAAAGAGAAGCTCTACCTTGGGACAGACTGTGCACACATGTCAAAGGAGAAGATACAGATTGGCTTTTCTCGAGTTTGAACCTTGGGATCTGGTTGAAATGCACATTTTGATTCAGGAGATCCCCAGGAAGGCTGGAGTTTCTATACTTCTATTAAGTTCAGACGATGCTTGCTCGATGCTCCATGCTCTCGATGTGTTTGTAGCCGCCTCTGGAGAAGCCACCTAGGGGCAGGTTTCTTGATGGTTACTCAGGGACAAGGGACCAGATGAAGGGTGTTTATTACTAGCGGGGACTATCTTGGAATTGGGGTTCCGGAGACGTGCCTCCATCCCCCCTGCACCTCTGTACTTAGCAGGTGAGGGGGGGTCTGTCACACACAGAGAGAGAAATTGGGATCAGAGATGTGTGCTTTGGTAATTGGAGATTGTGCTGATGAAGTTTGGGGCACAAAACAAGGATTGCTGCCCAGTGCAATGATCACTAAATTCTATTAATACTGTCTTAAAAACAATAGGATTGTGTGTGTGTGTTTTCACAAGAGTGTCAAAAGGCCCCTATTTTTAAGAAAAGAATCTGTCCATCGAGTCCTTGCTCGTACTAGCCTGGGGTGAGCCCTGCAAGGTCCTCAGAGAGCCTCAGGAGCAAGGGCAGGGGAGCTGGAGAGTGCTGGGGCAGGAAGGACTGAGCAGGAGACAGAGTGTCCTTAGGAGCAAGTGTGGTCAACATGGGGGGGGGGACACAAACTCTCCTGTGTCTGAGGTGTGGGCAACTTGAGACAAAGCCAGAATAGTCAGGAGCTTATGAACAAAGGTAAGAGCTGGATAAGGTGTGGGGAACTTCAGGCAAAATCAGAATAATCAGGAATTTATAGAGAAAGGAAAGGGCCAGGTAAGGGCAGGAGTGTCCCAGGAAGGCTCAGCAAGAGGGCAGCCTGGATTTGGCCACCCCTGGCCTAGGGGCTGGGTTAGTCTGATAGCAAGCCAGTGTACAGATTCATTGTAAAATTTTAGAAATGGCAATAAGTGACTTGGCATAAAGTTTAACCCACAAAATGTTGGTTGAAAATGCAGAAAGTGGGAGGGCCAGGATCATTCCATATTTAAATAAATGTACTTTGAATAATGATAAGATGCTTTCATCGTGCATCTTGGGGCATTTTGTTTCTCCTCGGACCTCACGACAGCCTTTCTGAGAAGTTGGGACAGGCATTAGCCCTCCTGCCCTCGGAACTGATGTCATTAATCCAAGGTGAAAGTGCTACGAAGCGCAGGCCAGGACTCACACCCAGAACTCCCTCTTCCAGATAGTTTTTTGTGTTCTTCTCATATAGGTCATCTTTTGGAAGAACTGTGTTCTAAAATGTCATCTGCAAGTCACACATTGGAACATGTTCCTTTTTTTTGGAGACAGAGTCTCATTATGTCACCCTTGGTAGAGTGCCGTGGCGTCATACCTCATAGCAACCTTGGGTTTAAACCTCTTGAGTTTAAGCGAGTCTCTTGCCTCAGCCTCCCAAGTAGCTAGGACTACAGGCACCCAACACAATGCCTGGATATTTTTTGTGGTTGTTGTTGATGTTGTTTAGCAGGCCTGGGCTGGGTTCGAACCCACCAGGCCTACTGCGTGTAGCCTAACCACTGAATACAGGTGCCGACCTGATCCTTTTTTCTTTGAAGAAGGAAAAGCATGCTGATTGGGTTCCATGGATGACCCTTACATCTGTAAAGTAGAACTTTGGTTCTATCGATTTAGTGTGAGCTATAACACCCAAGGGCTGTGAAGAGTAGGAAGGTGTAGGTAAAAAATAATTTTCTTTGTCCATAAGTGGCCCTAGACTGAGGTCCCAAACGGTCACTGACGTATGTGCCACCTGCCCTGTTGGCACCCTGCTCTCCGGTCTCTGGCCATCTGGGCCCTCAAACTCACCCCAGTCCCTCCTGTAACACTCAGGCTGCTTGTGCAGAGGAGTCTGCCTGGCAGCGCCCCCTAGTGTCAGCAGCTGTAAGGGGACGGGGTGAGGCACCACTGCGACCCCACACTCATTAGTATTCTTGTTTTCTGTCTCCGACTTTCCTAAACTTTCTAGCTGGAAATTTCCACATCCCCAGGTCCTCTGCTTTCTCTCATGGCCATCGGGGTGTTAGGTGGGAAAGAGGGAGGGATTCTGTGGGCACCGAGGCGTTGGGATCAAGGTGATGGGCCCCCTCAGCCAGCCAGTGAGATGCCTGGAGGTGCTTTTCATGGACTCAGACTTTCTGGTGGCCTTCCTGGGTGGGACTGTCTGTCATGTCGGGTCACCTCTTGGCGGATGCTTGAGCTTCAGAAAGTAATTCAGACCTAGTAATCTGAGCGATGAGTAGATGCGGTTTAACCCAGATGCCTCTTTCCAGATATCTTCACCTTGAGTCTGCGTTGGGCAGCTGTGGCCGCGAGGGGGCTCGGAGGTACTGTCCCGAGTAGTTGCCACCTTCCTGTTTAGTTCAGTGGCCCGGTGGCAGAGCTGGCCCTGGTAGCCCGTGCAGCACCCGCCCCCGAGTCTGCGCTAGACAGAGCCTCCCAGCTCGCTGAGAACACCCTTCCCGTGCAGTTTGACCCGCCTCGTCCTCTCTCCTCTTAGTGCACCAGTCTCCATGTTGAGTCTTGTGTTTATCTTGTCCCTGGCTGTGGCGTCCACTTGTCCTTCCCCTGCAGCCGGGCACAGCCGAGTGAACCATGCTGAAGAAACGCCCCTGCCAAGGTTTGGCGAGTCGGAGGGTGGGCGCTTTCCTGGCTACCCTGGAAGCAGGCCCTCCTTAGAGACCCTGAGGGCCTGCGAGGGAAGCCCGTGTCCTCCCTGGGCCTCCAGCCTCCGCTGCTGGGGAGCCCCAACGCCCCAGAAATGCCTCGTCTCTTTGCAGGTTGAACTGGAGTTCTCTGATCCCTCCATGGCTCCGACAGCGGCAGCTGGGGCTGCAGGCAAAAGGCCAGAACTTTATACTGGAGGATGCCCCTTTCTGGATCTTCGGGGGCTCCATCCACTATTTCCGGGTGCCCAAGGAATACTGGAGGGACCGCCTCCTGAAGATGAAAGCCTGCGGCTTGAACACCCTCACCACGTGCGTGCCCTCCCCAACCCCGGCCACCAAGCCTGCTTACCAAGTTGGGTGCTTGGTGTCTGCGTGTGGAAGGAGATAAGAGGAGTGAGCCCAGCCTTGTGCTTAGAGCCGAAGGGGCAGGGTCTTCCTTCTTCCCCATCCCCACAGAACCCCCTGGTAATGGGCATGAGGGGACATGGAGTGGATGTGGGGTCTAGAGGAACCACAGAAGCAGTACATGAAAGGAGGAAGTGATTCAATGACAGCCACCGATTTTTTTCTTTTCCAACAAACAAACTCCCCACCCCCAACTTATACAGCATTTGCGGGTAGCCTTCTTCAGAATAGCTACCTGGGAACTCTTCATAATTTTCAGCACTTCTTTCCTGGAATAGGCTTCAGAAAGCAATAGTTAATGTGCCAGCCCCTAGCCTGGGGGTGGGCATGTGGTAGGCCCTCAGTGAAATGTCAGTGTGAATCATTTAAAACAGTATGCTCAGTTGTGAACTATCAGGATATTTTCGTGGATTTTATTTTTTTCCCAAATTGCCAACAGATACTTGGTTCTAAGTCTGTAAGTTAAAGTGGGTTATCAGGGTGGGTTATCCCATTCTTGTGCAGAAATAGGTGATTAAAAATCAGGGAAGTGGATTTTCTGGGGTAGTCTGTGAACTGATTTTGAAGACAGTTCCTAAAAGAGTAATGGGAATGTTTTGAGACACAATTGTTGAGACAAATGTGTGTGACTTCCCAGAAAGGACTTGTGAAGGTGTCAGGATAGTGCAGGGGAAGCCTAGCTTTCTACCTGCTTAAATTCTTGCTTCTGAATTAGAGCCAGGCAGTGGCCCCCTGCTCCACCTGTGAATGTTATGACAGTTGGAGGGGTCGCCAGCAGAAGCCAGTGGTGAGGGGGGCCTGGGAGAAGAGCCGCTGTCATCACTGTTACTCCTCTAGGGGTCGCCCCTTCTGCCTCTGAGGTTGGGCCCTTCCAAAGCTTATTTCATCTCCTCATTGTCTCTCTCTTTAGAGTTAGACCCTCCATTCTGTTGCAAGTTTTGGAATTCTGGATACCTCAGTAATGATAGGACTTACAACTAAGGTTTCCTTTCACCTCCTTTTAGCTGGTTTTTAAAAAAATTTCTAAATAAAATTATTTCTTCTTCGCTGATAGGGGGTGGGGATGGCAGGCAGGCCTCTTACAAAGCACATCTTCCTTCACCCAAACCTTGTTGAATTTCTCCCCTTCTCCTAAGAGACATTAGCCTCCCAGGGCTGGCCTAGACTCTGTTCGGTTGGCTCTTGGTTCCAGTCTTGAAGTCATTGAGAAACACATCGGCAGCAGCCATAGTGGGTTTTAAGGATGAAGAAGGCAATTTGGGAGGTGAAGAGGAAAGAATGACAAGCTCTTGCTTCTAATTATCTTTTCTGTTCCAGCTATGTTCCCTGGAACCTGCACGAGCCCCAGAGAGGCAAATTCGACTTCTCTGGGAACCTGGACCTGGAGTACGTGGTGCTGCTGCCTCTGTGACCCGGCCTGGGGAGGGGCAGAGAGGAGGCTACTTGGGTGGATTAGGAGCCAGAGAGAACCCGAGAGGGACCTGGAGCCTTGTTCTCAGGGTGCTGTGAGGCCCTGTAACCAGGACCCAGATCCTCTCCAGACACGGCCTGTCACCTGCAGGGCTGGGCCTGCAGCCTCTTGGGCCCCACTCTTCATGGCAGCCGAGAGGGGCTAGAGACCCCAGGTGCTGCCCAGTCTGCAGGGGAGTCCTGCATCTGGGCTGAGACTGGGGCTGCCCTTCTAGGGGGAGCAAGGTCGCTGGGTCGCTGGGTTCAGGCTCACTGTCTAGGTCCTTGTGCCCTGTCTGATAGGCTTCCTCAGGCCCCAAGGGGCTGTGTGGATGGTCTGGGGCTGGGAGAAGCTCTGACCTCAGGCCTGGTATGGGATTCCCTGCTGTGCTGGGGTCTTCCCTCACCCCAGTCTGTCTGGTTGGGAGAGGGAGGTGCAGAGAGGAGTGGGGTGGCTGTGCCACCCAGCCTCTGCCCTGGACTGTCATGGCAGGAATTGACTTGTTTACTTCCCAGGGCCTTTGTCCTGTTGGCTGCGGAGATCGGGCTGTGGGTGATTCTGCGTCCAGGTCCCTATATCTGCAGTGAGATCGACCTCGGGGGCTTGCCCAGGTATGTGGGGTGTGAGGGGCTCCAGGGTGGCTTGAGGGACCCGTGTACAATGCTCAGAGACATAGATCTACTTTGGCTTTTAAATGACAGTTTCCATTCTGTACTGAATTTCCCTTTCAGAAAGAGCAGCACCCCAAGGGGGTCATTTGGATGATGTGGCAGTTACTGCCCTCGAAAAGTCTGCTCGGATTTGAGATTTTGTTATGTGGCAGGCCACAGGGGAAGGGCCCTCTCTGACATTTCCTCCTTCCTGGGTCAGCTGTCTGCTGGACTTCACTTTTCCTCTCTTTACACATGGGGAGAAGCCTGACCTGCTCTGTGTATTTCTTAGGGATGTTGTTAAGATACTTGAAGAGTCCAAGTATTTAGAGAAAGTAGAAGAGAAACAACTTGTGGTTATTGCTTTGTCTTTTATATCCCAGGCCCATATTTTCTTGTTGGGTATAGTCCTGGCTGATGTTGGAGTAGAAATCTGGTCAGGGATCAGCTGGGGCCACAGTCACTCCTCACCGTCATTATTGTCATGAAGATTTTCCTGTTAACAGGCATAATCTTTCCCAGTCCCATGCTGTTACACCAGGCTCCCCACCCCATGCTGCCCCAAGTGGGGAGAAGGCTGGTCCTGTGGGTTCCTGGGACCGTGTTTTCCTCCTTATTTCCAAAGTGACCTGCCCTTCTCTCGGGGGCACAGCCTCTGCCTGTCCATCCTCCATACCCAGGGCTAGTTCTTAGTGCATGAAGCCAGTGTCCACCCCCTCCCCTTCCTGGATTAGGAATCTTTGTGCCACGTCAGCGATTTCTTCAGGCTCAGCTGGAGCCGGGCACAGGAGGACGACAGGGTTTAACAGTCTTAACTTAGAAGCAGAGGGGAGCTCTGCCACTTAGACACCCCCCCCACCTCCCCATTCTTGAGGACCTGGGAAGAAGCCTGCCCCCTTTGAAGGAAAGTGAAATGTGGAGGTGTCAGTCTGGAGGAAATAGCTCTCTCCTCATCCATTGTTTTATCAACATAAACTGGATAATTCCCTGACCCTGTTTAGCATTCCCAGATCAGGGTCAGAGTGCCCCAGAACCTTCTACTAGTAAATGGGAGTGTTTTCTTGAACTTCAGATGAGCAGGGTGGGAAGGGCACCCCGAGTCCAGCTTGGGAGCTGCTCCATGGTGTTGTGTTCCCCTGCGGAGTTTGGGAATCACAACAACAAGTTGGAGAATGAATTTGTCCTGTTGCTCCCAGGCTGCTCCCAGGCTGAACTCTGCATAGCAGAGAGGGCTAATGCCACGTGTCAGCAGGCACAGAAGCCAGACCCTCGTCAGCCCCTTGTCTCTACATCAGGCTTGTGTTTGTGGGTGATGCTGGAAGGTTGTGTCCACGTCTGTCTCCAGCCCTAGTGACTCTTAACCCTTTTAACTTCACCCCTGTATGATGGGATCAAAAAAATAAATGATTGAAAATTAGGCCTGTAAAGAGCTTTTCTCACTGCCTGGCAGCCAGGACCTGTACCTGTGAAGCTGGAAATGAGCTTCCCCCAGGGCTACGTCTTTGGGACAGAAAGCCTGAAAGCTGCAGGAGTGAAGGTGGGAGTGTGCAGGTGGGAGTGAAGGTGGGAGTGAAGGTGGGAGTGCAGGTGGGAGTGTGCAGCTGGGAGTGCAGGTTGTAGTGTGCAGGTGGGAATGAAGGTGGGAGTGAAGGTGGGAGTGAAGGTGGGAGTGTGCAGGTGGGAGTGAAGGTGGGAGTGGCAGGTGGGACTGCTGGTGCAAGTGTGTAGGTGGGAATGCAGGTGGGGGTGTGCAGGTGGGAGTGTGTAGGTGGGAGTGTGCAGGTGGGAATGCAGGTGGGGATGTGCAGGTAGGGATGTGCAGGTGGGAGTGTGCAGGTGGGAATGCAGGTGGGAGTGTGCAGGTGGGAATGCAGGTTGGAGTGTGCAGGTGGGAGTGAAGGTGGGAGTGTGCAGGTGGGAGTGCAGGTTGGAGTGTGCAGGTGGGAGTGAAGGTGGGAGGGAAGGTGGAAGTGTGCAGGTGGGAGTAAAGGTGGGAGTGAAGGTGGGAGTGGCATGTGGGACTGCTGGTGCAAGTGTGCAGGTGGGAGTGTGCAGGTGGGAATGCAGGTGGGAGTGTGTAGGTGGGGATGTGCAGGTGGGAGTGTAGGTGGGAGTGTACAGAAGGGAGTGTGTAGGTGGGAGTCCAGGTGGGAGTGTGTAGGTGGGAGTGCAGGTGGGAGTGCAGGAGGGAGTGTGTATGTGGGAGTGAAGGTGGGAGTAAAGGTGGGAGCACAGGTGGGAATGTGTAGGTGGGAGTGCAGGTAGGAGTGTATAGAAGGGAGTGAAGGTGGGAGTATGCAGGTGAGAGTGTGTAGGTGGGAATGTATAGAAGGGAGTGTGTAGATGGGAGTGCAGATGGGAGCACAGGTGGGAGTGCAGGGCATCGGTTTGTGCATCTTGAAGCTTCCAGGCTTGCAGGCAGAATGGGGACCAAAGACCCCATTTTTGGCAAGGGAAAACACCCCTGGAAAAAGGGAAAAACAGAGAAATAAGCTGAGCAAGGTGGAATAAAAACAGGTGAGCTAGTTTACTTTTAAATCAGCTGCAATATTTCTCATCTAAGCAGTTCCTGCTTGTCCTAGAAGCCTGGCCTGTAGGGTATACAGCTTACAAACACCCCTGTGGGTCTATTAACACTCTGAAGAAACAGTGGCTGAAGAGAAAGCTATGTGCAAGGCCTGGCAAGAAACATTAACTAGGCCAATTCTTGCCCAATCAACACGCAAAGCAAATACCCATGGTGGGGATTTGTGTTATGGCTGGGGCAGAGATCGAGGGAACAGCTCCAGCCCTGAAATATGGGCAGGAGAACTTTTATACCCTTACAACAGAGGAAAAAAGCCTCTTGACTGGAGATGAGAGGAAAGTTCCTCTTTCCCACTGATTCTTCAGAGGAGACCGACACCGGTGGCATTTTACTCCACAGTGAGCTCGTGGTGATTTGGTGATTAACCCTCCCCTCCCCACAAGGAATCAGTGTGTGTGACCAAAGACAGGAGGCTGCCCCCACATAAGGCTCAGGTTTCAGATTTCTCAAGGCTACTCAGACCCTTAAAGTTAATGATTATAGAAATACTAGGAGCTGACATGCTTACTAGAGAAACTACTGATGTTTTTGTTCCCTTCCTCAGCTTACCCTCTGGGCTAATGAGGAAATAGCCTTCAATAAAAGCTGAGTGGAGCAAACACTTGGGGCCATTCGCTGGAACCCCACTAATGGTGACGGCCCCTGTGTTTCCCACCTTTGAAAATTCTATTCTGTGTGTCCTGTCTCTTTATCTCTTGCTGCTTCTAACTTTACTTTTCTGCAGTCCACCTCCTCCAGCTCCACAGGTCTTAAAGGACCCTGCCCCTGGGGTGGGACCCCAGCACAGGCTGAGGGAGGTGGGGTGGGTGAGCCCCTGAAGCTGCCCCCTTCTCACTCCTCCTGAGCCATCTGACAGTGACCGTAGCATCCTCCCTCCCCTCTCTCCCCTTCAAGCTGGCTACTCCAAGACCCTGGCATGAGGCTGAGAACAACCTACAAGGGCTTCACCGAAGCAGTGGACCTCTATTTTGATCACCTGATGTCCAGGGTGGTGCCGCTCCAGGTACAAGCAGCCTGACTCTTCTGGGATCTTCACCTTTCTTCCTACTGGGGTTCTCCTTTCTTTTCATCCTAGGAAGACATTTCCCCATTGACTGAGATTTATAATTGGCGAGGGGCTTGGAGTAGTTATCTTTGAATGTCCTGTGCTTTTCAGTGTTGTCTCAGGTGGGCTCAGAGCTGATAAGGACAGACAGGTGGATCCTGTGGCTCTGTGCAGTGCTGGAGCTGAAATTGTGATGGGCAGGTGGGGATGTCTGGATAGCCAGGAATCCCGTCTATTACCGTCCTGGCAGCAAAGTGGCTCAGTTCTGCACAGAGAGGGCCACATGTGGATCAGTCCTAGACACAGGACTTTGTGTAAATTCTTCTAATGAATTAAATTATAAAATTCCGGTAGATGACTTTTCAGGGTACTTCCCTCTGCTACCAAAAGGGTGCTGCATGGTACCCATTTACTATTCAAAGCATATGTGTTAAGATAAATTTTAGGGGGAAATATTTTAACATTTTATGTCATAATTGGAAGCAATAATAAAACAGGAATGTAAAAAATCAACCCAGTTGCTTATGTAAAAATATGAAGACTGAGTTTGAGAAATTGGAACATCAATAAAAAATTAGTGCATGGGTAAAAATTTCTCTTAAGCCAGTGGTTTAGAATATTCATAGTACACATAAATCAGAGGAACATTCCAGGTAAAACACAGGATACCCAGTTAAATTTGAATTGCAGATAAGCAAGGATTAATTTAATCCTCATGCTGGGGGTAGGAAGAAGCTTTGGTATTCTCTTCTCATGTTTGGTATTCTATACCTCAAGACCTCAAGTATTGTATGGGCCATACTTATGCTAAAAAATTATTCAGTGTTTATATAAAAATTATTCATGGAAATTTAAATTTAACTGGGTGTCCTGTATTTTTATGAAATATTGCAGCCCTAATTGGGAAAGAATCAAGAAGCTGGGAAGTTGTTAGCCAAGGTCGTGCAGGGGAGGTGGGGTGGCTCACATGATTCAGTGAGCTGTGGAGTCAACGGTGGTTGGGGAACAGTGGGGAAGGCCACCCCGGGAGGGTGGGTCAGAGAACTCTGTAGACATGGGAGTAAAAGCTTCCCCCTACCCCAGATATGACATACTAATTTAATTTAATTTTTTTTATTGTAGTAAAGAATATATAATATCAACTTCGACATTTTAACCATTTTTAAGCATACAGTTCAGTGGGATTACCTTATTTCACAATGTTGTGCAACTATCATCACAATCTTAGTTTGGGCTACTCTAGCTAAGCCCTGTGGTTTACAAATAACAGACATTTATTTCTCACAGTTCTGGATGCTGAGAGTCCAGATCAAGGCCCTGGCAGATTGGGTGTCTGGGGAGGGCTCTCTTCTCCGGTGCAGATTCCTATCCTCTTGCTGTTTCTTTGTCTCATGACAGAAGCAACAGCTCTCTGGGAGTCTCTTTTTCAGGGCACTAATTCTATTCATGGAGGCTCCAGCCCCATGATCACTTCCCAAAGGCCTCAGAAATTAATACCATCATGTTGGGGGGTTAGGATTTCAATATATGAATTTGGGGATAACACTGACATTCACTTCATGTAACCACTGTCCATCTCCAGGCCTTTTTTTTTAATCTTCCCTGGTTGAAACTCGATACTCATTTAAATTCCCCAGTTTCTCTCTTTCTGTAGATTCTGGGAATCATCATTCTACTAACTGTATGAATCTGACTATATTAGCTACTTCTTCTAAATGGAATCACAGTATTGCGACTGGCTTATTTCACTCAGCATAATGTTCTCAGGGTTTATCTATGTTGTAGTGTGCATCAGAATTTCTTCCTGTTTGAGGTTGAATAATATTTCACTGTATGTGTGCACCCTACTTTGTTCATCCATTTCACCTATCAGTGGACACTTGGGCTGCTTCCATGTTTTGGCTACTACAAGGATGCTTTTATGAACATGGGTGTAAAATATCTTTTTGGGGTGGCAGCTATGGCTCAAAGGAGTAGGGCGCCGACCTGTATACCAGAGGTGGAGGGTTCAAACCCTCCCCTGGTCAATAACTGAAAAAAAATATGTATCTTTTTGAGTATCTGCTTTTACTTCTTTTGCACATATACTTAAAAGTGAAATTGCTGGATCAAAGTGTAATTTTATGTTTAATTTTTGAGGAATTTGTCATACTGCTTACCCCAGAAGTCACACCATATTCCATTCCCACCAGCCGTGCACAGCATTCCAGTTCTACTAGGTGCTTACCAACGCTCATTATCTTCTGCTTTATTTGGTAAGAGCCGTCCTAACAGGTGTGAAATAGTATCTCACTGTGGTTTTGATGTGCATTTCCCTGGTGGCTGGTGATGTTGAGCATCTTTTAACTCATTGTGTATCTCTGGAGAAAAATTGATTCAAATCCTTTACCCATTTTTGAACCTGGTTTTTTGTTATTTTTCAGTGATAGGCATTCTTTATACATTCTGGGCATCAACTTCTTATCAGATTTACCATTTGCAAGTATTTTCTCTCATCCCGTGGGTTGGTACTATCCTTTTATGCACAAAAATTTTTTAATTTTCATTAAGTCCAATATATTTATCTCTTGTTGTTTTGCTATTAGTGCCATATCCAAGAAATCATTGCCCAATCCAGCCTCACTTAGTCTTCCTTCTGCCTGTTTGAGCCTGCAGTTGGACTCCTCCAGTGGATTATAAAATTTAGAAGTTATGATTTTCAGCCCTGGATTTTCCGTGTGGTTCTTTTTTTTATAATTTCTGTTTCTTTGTTGATAGTCTTATCCTGTTCATATATCATTTTTCAGATTCCCTTTAGTTCTTCGTTGGTTTTTGTTCTTTACCTCTTTCAGCATATTTACAATTGTTATAAAGTCTTTTTCTACTAGGTCTAGTGTGTGTGTTTCCTCAGAGACTGTTTTGGGAAGTTGAGTTTGCTCATTTGATTGAGTCATGTTTCTCTGTTTCTTTGTGTGTCTTAGTTTTTTTGTTGTTGTTGAATGTTGGGCATTTGAAAAACAAAAAAAACCAGAAACAGCTCTTTTAGTCTTTGCAGACTGGCAGGGAAGACTTGCACTAGTTAAAGGGCCCCTGAGCCTGGAGATCAACCTACAGTAAAGACTGCAGATCTCAGATCTGTTATGGACATGTAGTCCTGTCTCTACCTGTGTATATATATTTTGGTTTTTTAGTTCCTGTATGCTTTTAAATGACTTCAGTTCCCCAAAGGATCTCACCCTTGCTTGTCATTGGGTTCTGAGATAGATGTTCATCACATTTTTATGCACATAATTCCTCGCCCCCAGCCTTCTGCAAGTTCGCGGACCCCAAGCAGTTTCACGTGTTGTGGTTTCTGCCACTGCCTTTGCAACTTCCAGCCTGATGTCCAAATTATGCTGCTGTTTCCTGTCTGAGCTCCAAGTCAGGCAAGACATTGAGCAGCCACAGACAAGCCAGGACCTTGTAAACAAGTTCCATTTTGTGCTTTACATCCTGAGGGAGGGAGCTGGGAATTGGGACACTTCCTCCTAGCTACACCTGCCTGCTATACCAAGGAGGGGGTGGGGCGAGGGCAAGGAAAAACCATCATAAAATGTCCCACCTTTTTTGCATGTGATTTTTTTTTTTTGATTGGGTATTCGCATGTTTGGTTAGGTCTATGACTGGTTGCCGGAGCTCTTATAAAATTATTTTAGTGCATCTGTAGTTGTTTCCTTGCTATTTCCATGGGAGAATGAGGCCTGCTGCTTCCTACTGCACTGTCTTACTGATGGCCTTCTCAATTATATACCACACCTTTTGAGACTTTTGTTTTCAAACGGGATATTTTGTAGTAATTCGTGACAGGTATGGTGAAGTTAGATCATACCTCAAACTCAGCTTCTGATTGCTCATCTTTTCTCCCCAGTACAAGCACGGGGGACCCATCATTGCTGTGCAAGTGGAGAACGAATATGGCTCCTATAACAAAGACCCCGCGTACATGCCTTACGTCAAGAAGGTAAGCCTCGGCTCAGGCTGGTTGTTTATATTCCCTTCTCTGGACTATATCACGGGCTATAGGGTGACGTGTGGGTCTAATATTTCTCTCGTATTAATAGCACATCTCAACATACGTTAATCACGGGATTTTTCTCCATTATCTTATTTCAACAGGGTTATCACTTATTTACCCCTTATTGACTGTGTTTAGTTTGGTAATACTGTGTACACCTGGTGTTTCAGGGGCCAAGAATAAAGGAATTGGCTTGACTGAGCAGTGGTAGTCAGGGAAGGCCTCCTAGAAAGGCCGTCCTCATTCCAGCATCTAAAGCAAAGCTTCCCAGCCGTGGCTGCCCTCTGGCTTTACCTGGGGAGCTTCAGAGTTCCCTGTGCTGCGGCCATATACCACCCCAATTAAATAAGAACATCTGGGGTGGGTCTCAGATGTCCAATTCCAATGTGTCAGGGAAGTTGAGAACCAACGATTCAATATACAACAGATCAGGGAAGGGCAGAGTAACACTTAAAAAAAAAAAACAGACTAATATTCACATCTGGTTTCTGTCACTTAGTAGCTGAGACCTTGAAAAAAATGCCTTGATTTTTTTAAACCTCTTTTTTTTTTTTTTTTTTTTTGGCCAGGGCTGGGTTTGAACCTACCACCTCCCATATATGGGGCCGGCGCCCTACTCCTTTGAGCCACAGGTGCCACCCTCTAAACCTATTTTTTCTCTTTTGTAAAGTGGGACTAAGGAGAGTCTCTGCTCTCTGAATTGGAGTACTATGTGGGATCAGGCAGCTCAGTACTGCTTTAGGTACATGGTAAGCTGTTGATACAGAAGCCCTTCATAGAATCAGTGGCATTTGTGTAGCACACGTAGGAGGTCTGGTGGTGGTGTGAGTTGAGGACACGTTCAGTGGCCTTGGTGACTCCATCTGACTGAAGGCTGGATGGCTTTGTCCCTGAGCAACATCTCTGCTGCTGTCATGTGAAGATTCACTTTCCATTCAGAAGTTATTTTGTTCTTAGAAACAACACCAAGGCTCAAACAGTCCAGCCTGCAGGTTATCCTTCTCATCACAGAAAGCCCTCTCCGTGGGGAGTGAGGCTGTGTCCAGAGGTGCTGTTCCTGAAGCTGGGAAGGGGAGCAAGTTCAGTCCTGATGGCTGAGCCCAACCAGCGCTGGAGCACACCTCCAGCTTCCTTTTGTCTTTGAATTAGCTAGAAAGATCCTATCTCTCCTGCTGTACCTAGTTCCTCCAGACCCTGGGGCTTCTCAGCACTTGTCGCTTAATTACTCAGCTGCAGGGAAGGAGAGCTCCACTGAGCAGGCAGAGAGGAGAGGCGGCCCCTTCAGGGACCTGGTCTGCTCAGTCATGCTTTCCTGTGTCGGGGCAGAGGTCCCCATGCGATACAGGTGGAAAAATAGAAGCAGTGGTGCCAGCCTTTGTCACCCTGAGCTCTTGGAAGGACCCCCCATGAACTGCTGTGCACCTTTTCAGGGGACAGCATCAGTACTGGATGACCTTGGGCATGTCACGTCCCCTGTTTGAGTCTTAGTTTCATCATATGTACAGAAGGGACAAGAACGCATTTGTCTAAGGCTGTGTGAGGACAGTGTGAGGTCACAGGCACAAAGCCCCTGGTGGCTTGTCACACTGGTGTACTCAGGAAATAGTGTTCTCCTTACGGGGTAGATCCAGTAAATGAGTGCCAGGAGAGGTTAAGTGCACGCATATATGGCAGGAACCTGTGTGAAAGCCTGTTAAATGCCACTGACTGATCAGTGTAGGGACCAAGGCACTTTGCTCCTGACAGGTTTGCCAAAAAATCACTGACATGAGGCAGGTGGATTAATGGGGAAAAAGGCATGCAAATTTATGTGTGTATGTGGGAGCCTTTGGAATGAAGACCAAAAGATACAGGGGACATCGTCCATTTTTATTCTTAGATTCAACAAAGTATAGTCATCTGTGTTTTCTACATATTTCTTATGATTGGGCAAAAAGGGGCATGTAGGACTTACTGCTAATAGACAGTGGGGAAGCCCAGTGAGGCCTGTCTGTCTGGGTTCTTCTTGGCCTCTCTGACCAGCATTTCTTCCTTTTGGGTATGGGGCAGGGCCCTCTCAGGAATGGGGGTCAAGCAAGGTATAGTTTCTTTACAGCCCAGAAGAATTTTAGGTTTTATAGTGAGAAAAGGGGTTCTGACTTCTATGGTCCACCTTGGGGAAGAGGGATTCTAGTTTCTATGACCTCGGGGGAGAAGGCAGGTCAGAGAAAAACTTTTGCTTCTGAGGCCTTTATCCTGGAGTACTGTTTTCTGAGCCCCAACACTGGTTAGTGGCAAGGCAGCAGATAGATCTAGGGCTTTTGATAAAATTCTCTCCTGGCCTCACGATTAAACTCTGCCCCTTGTGTCATACCCAAGAACTGCAGCTACCCTGGTTTTTTTTTTTCCCCATACTAGCTTGTAGAATTAGACATGAGCTTTGTTCACCCACCAGACCACCAGATTATCTCTTTTCCTCCCTAATTTCCAAAGAATTCAGTTGAAATAAACAGTGTTGTTATGTATCTGGAGAGAAGATTGTAGGGAGATCCCCTTTGCTGGATTTTTTTGATGCAAAAGAGCACAGAACCCCAGATTGGAGCCTTTGCGGGGAGGGTGGACTCAGGGTTCAAGCCCATGGTCTCTCATCAGCTCTGTAGCCTGTGATACCTGATTCAGCCTCTTCGGCTGTGTTATTATGATACTAATGAAGACTGAACAGGACGGTCCGTGTAAAGTCCTTAGCAGAAGGCCTGACATGGTAGTACTTTCTCCATAAATGTTAGCACTTATTCTGAGTGGTAACCGTTCGCTAGGGCCTGCTAGGTGTTCCCTGGTTCTTGGCTCCCACTGCTGAAGAATGAGCACCAGTGCCCAGCTGACGGAATGATCACAAATACAAAGCAATCACATACGTGCACATTTACTGCAGAAGAAAGTTCAGGGAAAAAACATCTCTCTAGAGTGAGACGGCGCCTCTGTCACTGAAGTCTGAGCACACACTGTCTCGTATCCTCACTAGTTTGTCCCGTCCTTCCCTTGGCAGGATTGCCTGTCATTTCCTGCTCTTGGAGCAACAGACAGGTGGGGGTTACGTAACAAACGCCTTTTATGCCTGGGTCTTCCCCAACCATCCTGAAGAACCCGTGGGGGGAGCGGTTGAAACCTGCAATGTTGATTGCATGGTCTGGAGTTTGTTCCTAGCCACAGTTTTGGCTCCTCACTATAATTCAGTTCCCGCTCTTTGCCATTACCCATTCCCTGCCACCTGTTAACCCTCCACCAGACCTAACAAATTGTCACTGATGCTCAAGCATGGTGTGTTTTTCCCACTTCTTTGTCCTCTGATTTACAGCCTCTGAGGAATGCTTTCTGCTGTGCTGGGTTTGGGCAGCACTGCTGGGCATGGGCAGCACCTCTGGGCACATGATGGCATGACCATTGACTAAGCCCATGCTGGTTTGGCATAGGGTATGGACAGGCTGCTTACTCGTGATGTGGGTGAAGGGAGGATGTGAATGTTATCCCAGAGCCCTGACCCCCTTGCTGGAGCCCAGAAGGTGCTGGGGATAGTATAGCAGCAGGCTTCTCTGAGCCACCCTTGGAGTAGGCCTGTTGAGGAACAGCAAGCCTGTCAGGCTGACACCTCTGCCAGATCTGGAGCCACCAAGGGCTGCCAGAGCTTGTCAACTCTCTCCCTGGTGTGGCTGGAATTCAATCTATTTGGGGCTTTGATGAGAATGGCGGGCATGGATGTGGTGGGTTTTTCTGTTTTCCGCAGAGAAATAAATGCTTATTTAGAGTCTCTCCTCCTTCCTCTTCAGACTACCCCGTCCCCAGCTGTGTGACACTGCAGAGGTTCTGAAGAGTGAGGGCACATGTTGACTTATCTTAGTTCTTCCCTGCAGGCCTTGGAGGACCGTGGCATCGTGGAGCTGCTCTTCACCTCAGACAACAAGGACGGCCTGCGCAAGGGAATCATCCATGGAGGTACCTGCGTGGAGGCTGTGCGGGTGGGCGGCTGCCCTGGCTGGGCTGTGTCTACTCCCCCAGGCAGGGTTGAGGCACATGCGGGACTTTCTCTGGTGCACTGGGCTGCAGAGGGTCCGAGGTCTATGCCAGAGAGTAAGGAGCCTCACCGGCCCTGCAGCTGGGCCCCCACCCTGCTGAGAACTCAGGGCAAATGCTATCAGCCTCTGCAGATGGCTGCCCGGCTCACGGGCTTCCTTCAGTTGGAATAGTACAGCTGCTTTCCCATCTGCGCTGGCCCCAAACCTTCTAGTCTCAGCCTTCCGCTGCTGTGTGCCCGACGTACCCTGTCAGCACATCCTTTTCATCTTGAGCTTTCCACGCACATCTGGAGTCCAAACACGTCTCTGCACCTTACCAGTGACATTGTCCCTCACTTGCATCACTGCAGTAGCATTTGGGCTGACCTCCCTTTAATACAAAGGACTCCTCTGCAACTTTTTCCCAACACAACAAACAGCCTGTGTGTATGCCTTTGAAAATGTCATGTGGATTGTGGTATCCCCAGCTCACAGTGAAGTACGAGTTCTGAGACTGACCCAGAGGGGCCTCCCTTCTGGCCAGCAGAGCTCTCCTGCTGCTTCCCCTTTGCTCACTCTGTTCCACCCTCCCGGCCTCCCTGCTGTTCCTGGCATACATGGGACCCCCAGCCCCGGGGACTTTGCACTCCTTCCAGAGAGCAGCGTGGTGCTCTCTGAGATCATTTAATTCACGGGGAGGCTTTCCCTGAGTGCCCCATTTGGAATAGCACCTCCCCTGGGGCTCCCCTAGTCTTCTTTCCTGCTTGCCTTTTGCCTTCTAATATTTGGGGTAGCTTGTTCATTGTTTGTCTCACTGCAGTAGTGAGCCCTGCGGGGCTGGGGGTGTGACTGTCCGGTTGCACTCTCACACACGGCCCCAGTTTGCGGTCTGAAAGGACGATGCAGCTGCCTAGCGGTGTCAGCAGGGCCTCCTGCTGACTCCCCACCTGTGCCGTGGAGCTTTGTAGGGATCCTTTGCATTTCCCTCCATGGCCCGAGCTGCTCAAAGGCAGAGACTTCTACCTCTCCATCCCTGCAGCAGTGCCTGGCATGGGGCTCAGGCAGTGACTGTTGGAAGAAAGGGGAGAAGGCTCTTGTCCCCAGATAGCTTGAGTTAGTCAAGGACCCAGACCTTGCGTCGAACTCAGGGCAGGACAAGGACCAGATGCTATTTCCACCTTGACCACACGGTGGCACTGCTTCCCCATGGCTGCTTCCACAGCCCCTGCAGGCTGGGAGCCAGTAAGGCCATGCAGGGGAGACACCTGTGATGCCGGGTCTGAAAGGACGATGGTCTTTCAGACCACAATTGGAGACACCTGTGATGCCGGTGCACAGTTTTAGCACTTGGCAGTCTCCTGATGACAAGCGCTGTGAGGATGAGGATGCTGGTGTCTCCTGGGGCTGGCTGCTTTCTGTGCGTCCTCTGCTTCTCTTCAGGCACTGCCCTGGTGTCCCTGCTGCCACCTGCTGCCTGAAAATTTTTTTCATTAAAAAAATTAATTGGCTCTGTGCCTGTGGCTCAAGCGGCTAGGGCACCAGCTACATACACCTGAGCTGGTGGGTTTGAATCCAGCCCAGGCCCGCCAAAGAACAATGATGGCTGCAACCAAAAAATAGCTGGGTGCCTGTAATCCCAGCTACTAGGGAGGCGGAGGCAGGAGAATCACTTGAGCCCAGGAGGTGGAGGTTGCTGTGAGCTGTGATACCCCACGATATTCTACCCAGGGGGACAGCTTGAGGCTCTGTCTCAAAAAAAAAAAATTTAAAGCCAGGCACTGTGGCTCACACCTGTAATCTCAGTACTCTGGGAGGCAGAGGCAGGTGGATTGCTTGAGCTTGGGAGTTTGAGACCAGCCTGAACAAGAGTGAGACCCAGTCTCTATTAAAAATAGACAAACTAGCTGGGCATCGTGGGAGGCACTTGTAGTCTCAGCTACTTGGGAGGCTGAGGCAAGAGGATTCCTTGAGCCCAAGAGTTTGAGGTTGTTGTGAGCTATAATGCCACAGCACTCTACCCCGGGTGATAGAGTGAGGCTCAAAAAAAATTAAAATGCATCCACATGGGCTAAAAATTAATAATAGAAAATACAGAGAAACACAGTGTTGCCTGCTTCTCATCCCATTCCCAGAAATGACCATTTTCAAGCCTTTTGACTTCTTAGGTATCTTCCTTCATGTTTCTAAACAATGTGTGCACAGAACTCCGCATTCATTGCTTTCAAATTCTGCCTGTTGACTTCTTGTTCCACTGGATGACGAGGTTTCCTTTGCTGCCCTCACCCTCCTTTCCCTCCAGCATAGCTGTTCACAGTTCTGATTGGTGCAGGCATCACGGACACGCTCAGATCCTTTGCCCCAGGCCGCTGGTGTTGTTACCCTGTCCTGCCTGCTTGGGGTGCTATGTACAGATCAGGCTCCAGTTCCCACAGAAGAACAATTAACAGAAGTGCACACTGCTGTAAAATCACAGTCCATCAAGGCCAGGTGCTTAGGGAGTGGCTGCTACGTCAGCTCTGTGCTGAGTGGGGGAATCACCAAGATGAGCCAGATACGTCTCCTGGCCTCAGAGGCACGCTGACCTCTAGTTGGAGAGGGGACAGTGTTCAGGCCATTGTGCGGGTGCCCTGAGAGGGGCCCGGGCGGACAGTTGCTGACTCCCAGACAACACTCAGTCTCTCTTTCCTCCTTTTCCCGGCCAGTGCTGGCCACTATCAACTTACAGTCACCCCAGGAGCTGCAGCTGCTGACCACCCTGCTTGTGAGCATCCAGGTAAGTCTGGCCTGAGGGCAGCTGCTGGCCCCACTCAGCTCGTGTGCAGCAGTTCCGACTGCCTGGGCTCAGGGGTCCCCAGAGAAGCCACTCCAGGGTGCCGCTGTGTGGCCTGATGCAACAGGCACAAGATTGCCCTTGACAGGGTGGTGGGTGGAAGGGTCTTGATGGGAGGTGGGGGGAATATTGACTAGGTTTTTGGACTCCACTAGACCTAGACTTGCTACTGGGGACTGGGGGAGAACAGAAACACTTCCCCATCCTGTACCACACGGGGGTCTGATCTTAGCTTATAGGGCCCCTCCAGTCCTAGAACGATTATTGTCATCAGCAAGGCAGGAAGCCTGGTCCTCTCAGGTCAGGAGAGAGAGGAGAGTTTCTGGATGTGTGTCTGTGGCCGTTGGATTGATGGGCACTCACAGAGCCCCTGTTCTCACTGACCTCTGTAGAGAATGTGTCTCCTATGGAGACGGATGTGATTGGGGCTAAGCTACAGACTGCCCACAGAACTGAGAGGCCCCACCTGTCACCCTGGGCCTCTGAAGGGTATGGATACCCCCAGACCCCCCCACCTGTTGCATGTCCACATTGCTCCCTAGACCTGGAGGGGAGCTGGTAGGGTCCCCGTATTGACGGGGCACAGATGCCCATGGAGGTTCTGAGCTGTGTTTTCCATTCTAGCTGATGGACCCTCTGAGAGCTGGGGTTGTGCCTTTGGGGACCCACAGGGAGTCACCACATCAGTGTGAGCCCACGTAGGAGGAGGGCCACGTGTGTTGATGTAACCACCACTGCAGTGTGGATGACATAGATGACAGCTAGGATGGGCGGGACGGGACCCAGGAGAAGGTAGGATGGGATGGGACCTGCCGCCAGGTGGACTTCTGAGCGACAGACCAGGCAAGCATCAGTGGATCCAGGTGGGATCCCGTCTTCTGTCCTTCCTTCTTCCCGAGTTTCCTGAGTGCCCACCTCATGTCCGCAGTGGTGGGGGGACCTCTTGCACTTCATCACTGAGGTGACCGAGATGACAGGGCCTCTGTCCTCGTGGGGTGTATGACATATTTGGGAACAGAGAGATGTATGATATACAATTGTCCCATAACTCAGTTGAAATGAGCCCGAGCATGGCCAAAGTCCAGGATACTGTGAGCTGCCCCGGCAGTCACCCGGCTGTGCTGCAGCGTCTGGTGGGGGCAGCTACAGAAGCTCTCTGTGTGACTCTCCTGCTGGTGCGGGTGGTGAGAGTAGCAGCCCACGGCACCCACTCCGAGGGTTGCTTGGGGCTGCAAGGAGGTGACATTGGAAAGCGCCCAGTATGGCAGCAGATGTAGCTGGCCACATGTGAGCCTTCCCAGGCCGGTTGTCTTGTGAATGGAAGGCGTCTGTGTGTAGTCCAAAGACGTCTGTGTTTTGTAAGGAAGGGGACCTGGGTACTTCCTTGTTTAAATCAAGGGCTCTTCAGTGTGCAACTCAGGCCCCAGGCCGCTGACTCTCCTTGCTGGTCCTGAATGTCCACACCCAGTGTTGGAGAGAATAACTCTAGTGTCTCTTAGGTGCTTCTACCTGCAGGCTTTGTGTGCCCCATCTCATTCGCTGTCCCCTCACGGAGGGCTGGCTACTGTTATTACCGTTGGATAGTGAGGGAGACAGTCAGGAACGGGGTTAGGAATTCTAGCACCATCTGCTTGCAGATCTTCATCTCTTAAGGCCACTGTGCGGTGAGCTGGGCCACGGTGCGCACCCACTTTCCTTGGCCCTGGCACACTTGAGCCAAGGAGCCCACTTCTGGCACTGGAGACTCCTGAGATACGGGACTCAGAATCTGCTCCTCCCTTTTTAGTGACTTAAATGTGGCACGGTCTGTACCCCTCTTCTTGGGAGGTAGATGGCTCGTAAAGAAAATTCCCAGTCACCAGCTAAAAAGTTATAGGGACCACTTTAGCTTTTACCCAGGTATGGCTGGGACCTTCTACCCAGCAGACCCTCAGTTTGTCCCCTCACTCTGGATCGGGTCTGGTTGCTGTGCATACAGCCGCCTTGTAAGTGTGAGGCCGTTACTGACAGGCGTGGCCTTGGTGCCATTACTGAGGGAACCAGGGAGGCTCTCCAGGGCATCTCAGTCCTCACACCCCCCTACGTGCTCCGGGCCCTTTGCAGACACGGTGGAGTAGAGTCCAATCCCAGGAATCATCTCTGCCTCCTGGGGGCCATCCTGTGCCAAAGTCAGTGTTCTAGAATGACACTTGTTGGGTGTCCCCACGAAGGTATGAGTCCAAACTGTGGCTGCAGAACTTGTGCAGTGAATGGCTGTGCTATACGGCCCTAATTTTTTTCCGTTCAGAAAATTGCTACAAACTGCAAGTAAGCCAGACTTCAGAAGGGGCCCGCTCCGTAGCCTCTGACTCTTCTGGCTGAAGTCAAGCAGCATGGGAAGGGTCTGTGTCCCTAGTGGGCCTCTGAGAGTTATCCTCAGAGTTATCCTGGGTAGAACAGCCTCCTTCCCTGGAAGAGGATAGGCAAAGCCTGGCTTGATCTGGAAAGCAAACCAATGTCTTTTCCTAGCATGCAGGCGACACTAAACCACACCAAGCCATCCAGGTCTGTTGTGTTGATTTTGGTAGCTGCTGCTGCTCTGTGCCTGCAGGCATGGAGACCACGCAGGGTGCGTGAGCTGGTGCAGGTAGATTGACCGTCATCCATGCTCTGCTTCCAAGGGCCTCTAAGCAAGGGGCGTGCAGCCAGGGAAGAGTTGGGGGGTCTTGGGCATTCATTTTCTCTTTCGGTCCATCTGCCCTTCTAACTATCACTTTGTGGTGCCCAGGGGGTTCAGCCCAAGATGGTGACGGAGTACTGGACCGGGTGGTTTGACTCGTGGGGAGGCCCTCACAATATCCTGGATTCATCTGGTGAGTATTCTGCAGTGCCCACATCCAGGGTGGGTGTCGGCCCGAGAGGGAAGAGGAAGTTTCAAACGACCCGCTAGTGGATGAGACTCGGCTGTGGGGCACAGCAATCAGCTCTTGATATTCCAAGTCATTTGTCGTGACACTTAAAGCGAATGGGAGGATTTTTAACATTGCTTTTTAAATGTTTTTGTAATGAGAAAAGTAATGCTCTCCCAACTGCAAACGTTCAGAACACGTGCAAAAATGAATAAAGAAGAAATACAAATCTTAGAGCACAGCGGAAACATTTGCCTGTAAGCCAGTGGTTCTCAATCTTCCTAATGCCACAGCCCTTTAGTACAGTTCCTGTGGGTCGCAGCCCACAGGCTGAGAACCGCTGCTGTAAGCCATGCTGCCAGTTCTCTGTACCTCCCTACCTGTATGCACATACAGATGTGGTCATGCTGTGCTGTGTGCCACCTGCGTGTGCCAGTTAATGACACCTATGGACAGCTTTCTGTACTGCTAAGTGTAGACTTAATCACTGTTTAGAGAACATGGAGAACCCTATTCTACACCACAACGTATTGGCCCAGCGTCCTAGATCGTTTCCAGTGGTTTTGTTAATTGAAAGCCAGTTCAGGGGGCCCTTGACCATGCGGCTTTGCACACCTGGCATGTTATTTCCCTGTAATAAGCAGTAGAATCGCTCTGTTAGTGCAGTTCTTGGTATTCACCAAGCTGCCCTCCAGAGAGACTGTAGCAATGTTTACTCAGCACTATCCAGTGAGAAAACCCACTTCCCACCCGCTCACCCGCTGAGTGTCCAGATAACATTTACTATTGGCCTGTTTGCTGTGCCATCTTGAGTTTGCATTTCTTTGATTTACATTCTTAAGACATGTGCTTATTAGCCATTTATTCTTCTCCTTTGATATTATCTTTTCATGTCATGGTTCATTTCCTAGTCAAGGAGGGGAGATGGTCAGCGTTTGATCTCTGCTGATGAACCCCATGTCTTGGTGTTTGTTCTAAGTGAGATGCGAGGTGGAGCCAGGTGCCGGCCGGGCAGTCGGAGGAAGCCTGGGCCTATGACTCCGGCCCATCTCTTCCTTCTCCCTCCTCGTCTGCAATTGGGGTTTTAGTGAGTGCTGAGGAACAGAATGTGGACGTGGGCCTTCAGGCTTGGATTTGGGAGGACGAGAGCCGCGGGAGTCAGCTTGCTCAGATACTGAATCCTCCGTGGGTGCTTCTGTCTCCTCCTGTAGAGGTTTTAAAGACCGTATCTGCCATCGTGGATGCTGGCTCCTCCATCAATCTCTACATGTTCCATGGAGGCACCAATTTTGGCTTCATAAATGGAGCCATGCACTTCCAGGACTACAGGTCCGACATCACCAGCTATGGTGAGTCATCTGAGCACCACCGCCCAGCCCCGCCCCAGCGTGTGTGTGGAGGGGCCCTTAGGGATAACTTCCTGCACCCTGAATGTCACTGGCTCTAAAGTACACGGGAAGGTCAAGGCCTTGCCTGCATGCTCCCTTCAGACGTTCTGAGCAGTGGGTGGTTTAGGCCAGTCGCTGCTCCAGGAGTCGGCTTCTCTGCCGAGAGGCCTCTTGGAAGTGAGAGGAGGCCACTCAGGTTGGCAGGAGGGATGCAGCCTTCTCCCCTCCCCCCAGACCCTTGAGGTGGTGTGACCCTACCCGACTATACGATGAGAGTCCCCAGAGAGTAGAAATTCCACTGGCAGCTAGCAGTGTAGTCCTGCTGGGATCTTGGGCAGTTTTCGTCACATTGGGTGGTGTTTGGTATTTAGAGTATCTGGCCTAAACGGCTGTTTTGCCACCCACACTGCTGAGACGAGGCTGCTGCCCTCCTCCAGCCGCTTCCCCTCCTGTGGGCTGCATATGACCTCCTAGGGACAGGCATGACCTTGGCAGGGCCCGGTGTCTTGCAGACTACGATGCCGTGCTGACAGAGGCTGGAGATTACACGCCCAAGTACCTCAAGCTTCGGGACTTCTTTGATTCCCTCTCAGGTACCCAGCAGACCCTCGCTTCTGCTCCAAGACCCCTAACAAGTTCCTTCCTTCCTTGCCGTCCCGCCTCAACCCTGGCCAGTCTGTGTGCAGGAACGTCCTGGAGGAGGACGGCGAGGGGGGGGGTCTGAGAGACTCACTGTCCCATCCCGGTTGTGTCCTGCCAACTTCCCCTCTGTACTTGTGGGTGTTCAGGCTCCTTCTTTCACCGGGAGCTGTGAACCCTCCGCCTGCCCCTGCCTTCCAGCAGAGGCTTGGCTGTGTGCTCACACCTGCCCGGTTTACCTGTTGGTGGGAGGAGGCAGCACGTGGGGCCGTGGCTGGGAGCCGGGTGGGGGATGAAGTGGGCAGTAACAACCTGGGCCACTTGTCTCACTGTGTGTCTGTGTAGCAGATGGCCCTCTCCCTCCCCCGCCCGACCCTCTTCCCAAGACTGTGTATGAACCGATGGTGCCAGTTTTCTACTTGTCCCTGTGGGATGCTCTGAAGTACATAGGGGAGGTGAGTGCTGTGGGGCAGTCAAGGGGTGCTGGGAAGAGGGAAGCCCACCCTTGGTGGCTTTGAGGTCCACTCTCCAACTTAGAATCACAGGGAAGAGGAGGAGCTTATATGAGAGAGTGGAGTGGAGTGAGCAAGGGAACTGGGAGAAGAAAGGGCAGGTGTGGGTGGGGGCACAGGCCTCTCCCTTCTCCAGTGTCAGAGAGGAGGGCAGGGGAGCAGAGGAGTGGCCTCCTCCCCTATGGAGGGGGCATCGGCTACAGCGGGCTCACAGGGTATCCTGGTGCAGAAACAATGGTGGCTCGAAGAGCTGCAAGGTCATTCAGTGGCAGCTCTCTACCCTAGGTCCCATCCCTCATGGCTTAGAGTGATGATAAGTCAGAACCCCCTGCCTCCTGTCCCCATGTGTCCACCCCTGGGCAGGGCCTGCCTGCCACCCTGCATCCCAGAAGACACAGGAGGGGGCTGCTGCCTCTGCCCTCCCCAGCCTGGCCCCGAGCTCCTCTTTCTTGTGTCTGTAGCCAATCAAGTCTGAAAAGCCCATCAACATGGAGAACCTGCCGGTCAACGAGGGGAACGGCCAGTCCTTCGGCTATGTTCTGTACGAGACCATCATCACCTCGTCTGGTGTTCTCAGCGGTCATGTGCGTGACCGGGGTCAGGTAGGAGCACCTCTTCTTAGCTCCTGTGACCTCCTAGTTATCAGCTCTGCAATGTACATCTGCTTCCTCATTAGAATCAGTGGTTACCAGCATGTTAAAACCACATCTGCTTCCCTATTAGAATCAGTGGTTACCAGCATGTTAAAACCGCCCAGGCCTGTTGGCCGTGCGATCCTTCTCAGCTGTGCGCACCTTGGTTCTCTCCCTGGCTGACCCCTCCTTGGCCTGCACGGACTCTGTGCTGTCCCCTTCTTAGCTTAGCAGAGGTCAGTCACTCTCCCCTCCCCTCCTGTTGACCCCGGGTTCTCTTCCTCTGTTCGCTCTGGCAGGTATTTGTGAACACAGTATCCATAGGATTCTTGGACTATAAAAACACAAAGATCGTCATCCCCCTGGTCCAGGTTTGTTATCTTAGGAGGGGGTGAGGGAGGGAGTTTGGTGGGAGCCACATAGAAAGGGCTGGAAGACGGAGTTTGCTCAGCCACAAGCTGCAGATAGAGAGGGGTGGGGGTTGCTGTCTGAGCGGCTGGGTGCTCACTCGCACCCTCAGAGTGCAGGAAAGGACTGGGCTCCACAAACAAGTCCTGAGGTGCAGCTAGGACCGTCTGGTGGATAATTGGGCCGTCATCATGGGCCACTGTGTTCCTGGCAGGGTCACACCGTGCTGAGGATCTTGGTGGAGAATTGTGGGCGCGTCAACTATGGATATAATATTGATGAGCAGCGCAAAGGTGGGTCCTGGCACACGCAGAGGAAAGGGCAGGCAGTGTGCATGCTGCTCCGGTGGCCATCCTGTTTCCGTGCCAGTAAGCCAACAGGCCACAGCAGCCCATGGCAGGAGGTGGAGGCTGTTGGTCCTACATGTGAGGCCAGGGCTGAGTGGACCAGAGAAGCCCGGGGGGGGTCTGGCCTCTTTCCCTTCAGTGCTGTGCACGCGCAGCGTCCACCACCTCCTCGTGAAGGTGTGTGAACGTAGTGAGCACCTGTGAACACGCGGCTGCTGTTCCCCCGCTCCCCGTGCAGCAGTCGGCTTCATCCAGGATGTCTGCTCGGGGTGGTGGGGAGCAGGCAGGAGCGGGACTTCCAGGAATCCAAAGCAGGGCCGGGGATGCCTGCGTTCTTGTCTTTCCTGGATCTGTCTTGGGGAACCCTAGATTATCTTGGGTGTGGTGGAGAGGAGGGAGCAAGACCCAGCCGACAGGATGCCTTTGGACAGCCCGCCCCTCTGGGGATGTCCTGCCAGTTCATTCTGGCCGACTAAATCTTTTATGCCTTAATTTAGCTCTTCCTTTTAAAAAAAATCTGGGTGAGTGGTTTTCAGGGAAGTTATAAAAAAAACCCTCTCAGACAAAATAAATCCTACTTTGGGGAACAGAAGCAATGACCTCCCAGTTCTCTCGTGGGTGTTAACAGAGGATCCGGCAAAGCTCTTCTTGGGTCAGAATTTCAGCTGAGAGCTTCTGGTAGCCTGTCAGGGAAGCAGTGCTGCTCAGACATGGGGCCTTCTGGTGGGTTCTGGGGGATAGACTACTCTCTCCAGGTGGGCTCAGGGGGTCTCGGAGGGCTCTCCAGGCTCCTTCCTGCCCTCACCCGCTGCCCTGTCCTCCTCTCTGGCTCTCCCTGCCCTCAACCACTGCCCTGTCCTCCTCTCTGGCTCTCCCTGCCCTCACCTGCTGCCCTGTCCTCCTCTCTGGCTCTCCCTGCCCTCACCTGCTGCCCTGTCCTCCTCTCTGGCTCTCCCTGCCCTCACCTGCTGCCTTGTGCTCCTCTCTGGCTCTCCCTGCCTTCCCGTGAGCCCCCACCCTGGGCCTGTCCTCAGGTCCTTCCTTCATTCTCCTGGGTCGGAAGGAACTGCTGGCCTCACCCTTGTTTCTGCTGTTGTGTCCTCTGACCCTCATCAAGGGTGGCCTGGACCTTCACTGGAGGGTCCTGCCCTCTGTCATTCACTGTCACACACTTCTAGGCCCTGTGAAGTCTCTTCATGTTCCCCAATCGCCAGATTCCCACTGTAGCCAATCAGCGGCTCCATGAGCAAGAGGGCTGTGGGGGCCACTCTGGGACCAGTACAGCTGGCCCAGTCCTCAGGCGCTTATCAGTCACTAGTCAGCATGCACAGGACCTTGGTGTTGAATGCCAATAGTGCCATCTGCTCACAACACTTTAAAATATGTCTTCAATCCTAGGTGGTGTAGAGGATTTCTGGCTGATCTATTAGGTCTATTGAGAATTGACCCCATTAACTGACACTGACCCTACAGTTAGGCCAGAATTCCTGTGATCTTCTTGGGCATCTGGAGTATCCCTGGGGACTGTTCTTGCCCTGTGACACCTCTGCTCTGTCACTGACCTCATGCGTCCTTCTTCCCAGCAAGCCCTAAGGTCTTCACTCTCATCCCCCTTGGGCCTTCTAGGAAGGTTTTGCCCCAAGTGAAGAGCTTCTTGGCCAGTGGATGTGTCAGCCTGTACTTTGGTACCTGAATTTCCTGAGAACTTTCCAGGTGGCCTTGGCCTGGCCAGGACAGCAGCCCCTGACTTAGGGCTTGCTGGTGTCTCCTTGCCTCCATCTCACAGGCTTAATTGGAAATCTCTATCTGGATGATTCTCCCCTGAAAAACTTTAGAATCTACAGCCTGGATATGAAAAAGAGCGTCTTTCAGAGGTGGGCCCCGCCTCGCACCTGTGTGTGAGCACACAGCTGATGTGCAGCTGGACAGCGCCTTCCTCACCCGGGGCCCTGCTGTGTGTGAACAGACCCACAGGCCAGAGCAGTGTGCCCAAGGGGAGGGATGACACCAGCCCTAGGACCCCCCCAAGCAGACCAGGCATCCCCATCGTCCCACGTTGCTGCCATTCCTGGGCCCTGAGTAAGAGGCAGGGGGCCTTGGACGGGCAGAGACATGCTTCAGGAATCAGGAGCAGGGCTGGGAGCAGAACTGAGATCTCCTGTCCCTCGGGCTGTTCTCAGGTTTGGATGGAATTCTGTCCCAGAAGCACCTGCGTTTCCCGCTTTCTTCCTGGGTGGCTTGTCAGTCAGCCCCTCGCCTGCCGACACCTTCTTGAAGCTGGAGGTTTGTAGGTCTCCCCTCTCCCTCGCCCAGGGCCCCGAGCTGAAAGCCCCCTGTGCACCCCGTGGATGGGCTCAGAGCAGAAGCAGCACCTGCTGCCTGTCAGGGCCTGGCTTCCATCATTGGTCTGAGCCTGGGCACCCTCCCTGGGAGGCTCAGAACTAGGGGGACAGGTGACAGGCACCCTATCCTTCGCCCTCCTGGTTGTGTGTTTGTCTCTGCCGTCCTGTGTGCCTGTGTATTTGGTGGCTCTCGTGGTAGACCAGATTCCCTTCCTGCTCTCTTTGAAGGGCTGGGAGAAGGGGGTCGTATTCATCAATGGCCAAAACCTTGGACGCTATTGGAGCATCGGACCCCAGAAGACCCTCTACCTCCCAGGGCCCTGGCTGGACAGAGGAATCAACCAGGTGGGAACATGCTCAGCCTCCTTCCCTTTGCCCCCGAGACTCCCTGTCCATGCCTGCCCTCCCTGGCATCAGAGTGTCTCCCTGGGAGCCTTTGGTAGGGCCCAGGGAGGCAGAGCTTTCGGGACCCTCTTCCTCAGTGCTGATGGGCTGTTGGTCCTGGGTCCTTCCAGCCTCAACCCTAAACCCCTCCCTTCCCATCCTGCCACCTCAAGACAAGTGGCCTTGTGTGGCTCCGGGGCCTACCTCCCCTGCTCTGACACCTAGCCTTTCTCAACCCAGGTCATCATTTTCGAGGAGACGATGGCAGGCTCCATGATCCAATCCACTGAAACCCCCCACCTAGGCAGGAACCAGTACGTTAAATGAGCAGCACCACCCAGTACCTTCTGCACCTCTTGCCTGGGGACACAGGAGAGTGCCACCTGCGCTGGTGGGCCTCAGCCCCGGTAGGCTGCCCCCTTGCACACTCCCCTACAGGAGCAGCTCCTTAAGTAGCAACCTCAGGGACCAAGGGGCTCCTGTTTGCCCCGCCTCAGTTCAAAACCCTACACCTGAGGAGAAACGTGGGGTGGCACAGAGGGCCCCCCTCATATCCAGATGGTTTCTTAGCCTGGCTTTGTTGATGGTACTTCTCCTACTTCCCTGCTCCTCTGGGAGGAGGATGTCTCCATGGGGGTGGGAGTGTTTAATCAGATCGTCAAGTGCTCCCTACCTGGGCTCCTCAGAAAAGGGGCTAAAACTGGCCGGGCATCTCCCCCTGCACCGCTCACCCCAGCCCCGCCAGCACTCAGGTGAGCTCTCTGACTGCACTTGGCAGGCCTGGCCCCTTGGTGTTCCTGAGATCCTGAGTTTGTCACTGTTGGTAGAGGTAGGCGAGAGGGAGGCCTCACCTGGGCTGACTTTGTTCTTTCTTCACAACCTTCCCTGAGCCGCCTTTGGGATTCTCAAAGAGACGCCATTTGAGAAACACGTGGTTTCCTTTCCATTCCTACTCTTGCTGCATCTGACAGCATGACAAGCTGAGCTCGAGGAACAGAAATACTCAGCTGCTGCTTTTCCTGAATTAGGGAGTATTTCCAGTTCTACTCAATGAAGACAGGCATCAGTGCAGGAGTAAAGGTGGATCCCAGCAGAGTATCTGGGGAGGGAGGGGACAGAGGCCCACCTCAGTGCCGTTGGGCAGGTGGCCCCAGGAATGCCGGGGTGGCCACAGGGGCACAGGCCTTGCCTCCAGCTCATCCTCGCACTCTCTGCACCCCCATAGCCATGCAGCAGGGGGGAGAGGCAGCCCTCCTTTAGAGCTGTTTTCATTCCCAAATTTGAAACTGTCCTGGAGATCAAGTGTAATGTTTGCCTCCTCTCACTGTCCTGACTCGCAATAAAGCCAAGTTGCATGAAACCCTCTTGGTGATGTCTCTGGTTTTGTCTGTGCTGCCCTAAACCAGAGGAACAGGGCAGTGTGGGGGTCAGGCTCACGTGCTTGAGGGTGCAGATGCTGACTGGCCCCAGTGGAGGATGCTGTGCACCCCTGACTTCTTGCCACCCCTCCTCAACTTGCTGGATTCCCCTTGAAATGTCACTGGATTGGAAGTGCCTTGGAGAGGAGAGGTCAAAACAAACCCATTCTTGTGCTGGTGGGCAAGGGTAAGAATCTGCCAGGCAGCCACGGGTGCTGCATGTAAGTTAGCTGGTGGAGGGGAGGTGGTGGTGGTGAGCTTTTCTTCACAAACTGCATCAGGCATCTGTTGCCCCAAATGAACTATCTTCCATCATAGCCAGCATCAAGTAGCACCCACCTCCCCAGCACGTTGCACATGCTGGCAGCCCAGCAAAGGTTGGAGGGATGCTGGCTGTGGGGCTCACAGAGCCAACAGGCTTGCATCCTGTGTGTGTCTGTGCTCAGGGGACACTTGTGGTGTGCAGCCACAGGGCCCAGGGCTGAACAAATTAAGGGCAGATGGTTGTGCTGGGGGAACCACTTGGCGCAGAGAAGAGCTTAACAGAGTAGAGCCTGTGGACAGTGTCCCTAATTTTTCCCAGTCTTTCCAGCTTTTCCAGATCTGCCCCGGAATAGCAAGTGTTGAGGTCAGATGTGGATGGGACCAGGTGTTACTTGGGAGCAATGAGAATGTACTTCTGCGAAGCTATGTGTGAAGTTGGATTCTGTTGGAAAACGTGACAGGGAGCTGGAATTTAAGGGCATCTTACTGTGAATCCTTTTGTAAAGCCAAGAATCCCACTGAATTACACTTTTATGCAAACCTGAGCAGGAAGGCCCTGCCTTTCTTACCATGAGGCCTTCCCTCACCAACTTCTTATTCTTGTCCTTATCTGACAGTTAACCCCGTGGCCTCTCTAGCAAAGCACTTCTTGGCAGAGTTTATTCTCCAGGGTTGAGTAGATTTGCTCATAGCTTCTGTACCGTATGGTCTCTTCTGGTCCTCCTCATGCCCCAGCCTCTGAATGCTGGGGGGCCTCTGTCTACACTCATGCATGGGGGTCTTACCTGGGATACCTGTGGCTTTGTAAACAGCCTTGACACTAATGCCCCTGATGCTGGTCCACATCTGAGCTCCAGGTGTGCAGGCAGCTGTCCCCCCACCTGCACGTGTCTAGCAGGCATCTGCAACAGATTTGCTGCATGTCACACGCCCCCGCCCGCCCCGCCCTGTCCCATCCCTTAGGTAGTTTTGTGTCTCAGACGATCCTTACCTTCCACGTCCAACCAACTGGCAAGTCCTCCTGGCTCTACCCCTTAAACACATCCAATATTCGACCATTTCTCTGTGCCCCAAAGCTTGCACGCTCACACAGCCTACCGCCACTCAGTGCCAGGATCATTGCAGATACCACCTCCCCAAGCTGCCTGTGTCTGTGAAGCTGAGGGTTGATCCTGGTTCCCGGGCTGACATATTCTGGCCTCCCTCTCCCTCACCCCGCTGCCTTCCCCACGCTACTTCCTCAGCCCCTGCCAGTCAGTTGCAGCCACATGGGCCTCTGTGCTGATGTCTGAGGATACTCAGCCTCTCCTGCCTGGGGGAGCCCTGGGAGCTGTGTGTTGGGGTGTTGGTCAGGTGTCACCCCATCAGGCAGGCCTCTCTGACCTCCCTCTAGGGCACTGTCTCACCAATGGGCTCCGTCCTCTTCCTAGCAGGTCACCTCTGAAATACATTTGTTATTGTCCATCTTCTCTCATTAGGTGACCTGTTTGAAGATGAGGGCTTTGTTTTTCCACCGCTGTGTGCTGGCTTCTAGAATAATAGGCACCTGATAAACATCTGATGGTTAAATTAACAAAAATGATGTAGGGCTGAAGAGGATGAGGACTGTTAAAAACCATATTTGACTTTTAATTTTGAAAGCAAATTAAATACAGTTAAATTAAAACAGACCAGATGCAGCTGCCTGGGCACCACCCTCACCCCAGTCTCTGGTTCTCAGAACTCCTAGCTGCCCCTGGCCTCTTACTCTTTTTTGGTGGGGTTCGCCATAGAGGGAGCAGGGAACAGACTGGGTTTGGAAAACAATTGTCATGGACCCAATTCTGATTTATAACAAACTCATTCCCAACAAAGATGAAGGCTGCAGTCCACCAGGGTTATAATTATAAATAAATATACATGCATCTAAAAGAGGATATTAGGTGAAAATAATTGACTTAGCATCTGCCAATAAAGGTCCCCATTTTGTTGTTCATTATCAATTTCCTGAAAATTAGCCCTGGGTTTTTGGCTAAGCAGGTGGCCTCAGCCCAGCCAAGCTGACCGTGGCATCCAGGGCTGGTTTTCATGAATGAAGCTTGTGCCTGGACATAAATTCACTCATCTGATGGGTGTCCTGTGCCTACCTCCTCCCTTCTTTCCCGTGCCACCCCCACCTGATTCCAAGGGGCTGATTTCCAAAGTGACACCCAAAGTATAAGAGGTTGGGGAAAATGTCCTGCGAAGTGGTTCAGGATCTGATTCCATCAGATGGTTTCGTGAATACTGTAGGAGGCTAACTCCATTTGAAAATAGGCAACCAGTGCTATATTTTGAGTGTTAGGTCTCTGGACTGAGTCCCACCCACCCACCCCCTAGTGGCTTCTAAATGGTTCTCAGACCTGTCCTGTGAGTTTAATGGAGTGGGGGCTGTTAGCAGTTAAAAAATAAACACCTCTTCAATAGGCTCAGGCCCTTTCCTTTTCCTCCACTTGGGAGGAAAATTGTGCTTCCAACTTGCAGGAGCATGAGTGAGACCACCTCTATCAGAGAGCCAGGGACCCTCCCAGTGGCCTGGGAGACCCAGGGAGGAGCTCTTCCCTAGGGGGATGGAGCAGCCCATGGTACACTGTTTTTTTCTCTGGGGTGGAAAGAGGGCAGCTGGATGTGAGGCCGCTGGCTCTGCATGCTCCCAACTTAGGGAGAAGTGACATTTTCATTCCCTTTTTTTGTGTTTAAAATAGAATGATTTCCAAAGCACTGTGTGCTCATGTCTCTTTCCCCTCCGTGTCAAACTAATCCCTGCCGCTCCCCCTAAGTCCCTCTGCTAATCCAGACCTTGCTCTTCCTTAGACTGGGGCAGGAAGGAGTTGGGGAATTGCCCTGGCCGCCCTGTCTTTCCAGGCTGGAGGAGAGCTCTACTTCCCCCTGACATGGTCCCCCTCCAGCCCTGAGGTCTGTGGTTCTCAAAAACTGCAGGAGGGCGTCTCCCCTCCCCAGTCCAGTCCAGGCCAGGGGCCCATGTGGGCAGTGGGGAGGCAGTGTGTGGACAGTGGGGTCACGTGGTTCTTAGTCCAGGTCCCGCAGTGACCTGTGCTGGCTCTAGGGCCCACCTCCTTGCCAGTGCTGGAGGAGAAGGCATGAGGGAAGTGGGGCCAGAGGAAGGGACTCCACTCCCACCACAGCCTGAGGTACAGGGGAAGCCTGTTGGCAGACCCAGGCCCCCGATGCAGGGCTGGGTGCCTGTTGGGATCAAAGACAGCCTTATGTTCTGTAAACATGAACCAGAGGAGAGCCAGAGAGGTATGTCTGATTTTGGAGCAGCTCTTGAGAAGAGCAGGTGCTGAGGAGGGGGTGGGGCATTCCTGACGCCCAGGGCTGTGCTCTGGTCTTCAGAATTCCCTGGCTGGGTGTCCTGCGTGGCTGAGCTGGGCCCAGGCGCAGAGGGCTGGGGAAGGCCACACTCCACTTGACTGCAGGGTCTTCTCGCCACCCCCTCCCAGCCCCATGTCACTCCCGGGCAGACATGAGTGTTGCAGCAACTGTTCCCACAGCCTCATCAGCGCGGGCAGCTCCTGGGGAGGGGCGCTGGGGCACCGGCTTTGCTGGCAGCTGTACCCTCACCAGCCCTTGGGTCTCTCAGGCCCTGGTCACATTGGATGGAGACAGCAGGTCTGGGATTTCTGTGCTTAAATTCTCTGTCCTTTGTCCTGGCATGAGGCTGGGCACTCTCACAAGCCCCCAGAATAGAAAGGAGGGTGTTGGTGATTCCTTAGAGTCTGCCTTGGAGGGACCATCGCCGTAGGGAGAGGATGGAAGGCCAAGAACGGGGTCTGAGAGGCTCCTGTGAGGAGGGGAGAGGAAGAGTGAGTGACGTGTGGCCCAGGGCAGGGTCACTGGGCACTCACAGAGCCTGAGCCCCGGGGGCCTCAGTGGAAACCCTTCTGAGGGCAGGTGGGGGAAGGTTCTTTCAGTGAACTGGAGGCAGGGAGCCAGCAAGGATCCATACTGATGTGTTCTAAGTGGCCTAGCCAAGGTGAGGTTTTGAGTTCAGGGTAGCAAATAGGCAGGGTGATACCCTGTGGTCTCCTGTGGTTACAAACGTGATATAGAAGCTGTTGTTTAGTTTTAGGGCCAGAGGACAGATGTCTGTCCTGCTGTCTGAACCCCCACCTTTATCTGGAATAACCTAGAGCAGGGAGTCAGGAGTACAAGGTGCTTTTCTGAGGTATGATAAAATCACAGAAAAGGATCTCAAAAATCCCTGGCTTTTGCTGGGCTTGGCGGCTCACACCTGTAATCCTAGCACTCTGGGAGGCTGAGGTGGGTGGATTGTCTGAGCTCAGGAATTTGAGACCAGCCTGAGAAAGAGTGAGACTAAAAATAGAAAAACTAGCCAAGCATTGTGGCATATATCTATAGTCCTGAGTACTCGGGAGGCTGAGGCAAGAGGATTGCTCAAGTCCTACCAGCCTAAGAGTTTGAGGTTGCTGTGAGCTATGACGGCACAGCACTCAACCCAGGGCTACAGAATGAGACTGTCTCCAAAAAAAAAAAATTCTTGACTTTCCATTCACTCAGCACAATCCACTGGTGTCACTGTGTCACTTTGAAGAAGTCACTCAGCTTTTCCGAACATCATTTCTTTACCTGTGAAGTGCAGATAGATCCTACGTCCCTAGAGGGATTAAAAGAATCAAAGTAGCAAGATTTATATAGGACTAATTAAGTGTCACAGGTGTGCCATGACCCACTTTATAGCTGAGGAAACTGAGGCACAGAGAAGTAAAGCAAAGCCAGACAGTGAGAGGTGGCGGGCCTGGGAGCTGAAGTGGGCCCTGGGCCCACCCTCTTACTGTGACCTGTGCTCACTATGGTGGGCCCCGTTCAGTGGTGTGGAGCTCTGAGCTGGGGAGTCCCTGTCCTGGCCAGCAACAAAGAGGACAAAAGGGAGAGAGGCAACTCAGGGGGCTTGAGCGGGTGAGTGGTTTAAACAGCAGCCCCCGCAGTGACCCAGGTGTTGTGGCCAGTATGACAGTAATAATGACACGGGGTGAAGAGGTGTCAGGATGATGCCTTCTGAGGCATCTGGTGGATGAGGACCCCATTGTTGGTGAATGTGGCCCCTGGGGACTTCCCTTTGGCACAATAGGAAGGGGACTTCGGCTGTACCTCTACTTTCGTCCCCATTTGCCCTGTCCTCCCATAAGTTAATACCAAGAGGAAAAGCCTCCAGAGCTTTAGGCTGTGGCCAAACCTGGCATAACCCCTGCCAGTTCACAGCCCCCCATGTCTTCCCTGTACCTGTGTCCTGAGGCTCAGATCTCCACCGAGGGGTCTGTGAAGCCCTTCTTCCCCTCATTCACCAGCACTGGCTTCTCCGTCCGTGTGTGCCACACCAGGATCTGTGTGTCCAGGGACACAAAACAAAGTGGGGCAGCTCTCTGACCTCGCCCAGACGCCCGATAGCTCCCTGCTCCCTCCCACACCTGCAGGTATTTCTCCTGCTCCTCTCTTTCTGCCCTTGTTCCAGCGAGATTTTCTCATTTGTTCTTTATTTCTACCCATCCCAAGTTCTTGCTGTTTGCACATGTGATGCATTCAAAGTATGAAGTCGAGAGCTATAGAAAACAGACAAGTCTCAAGAGTTCCCAAGCATGCACGTGCATGTGTCTATGTGTTGTGTGTGCATTTGTGTGTATGTGGTGTGAGACTATGTGTATGTATGTGTTGTGTGACTGTGTGGTATGTGTTGTGTGTGCATTTGTGTGTATGTGGTGTGAGAGTGTGTGTATGTGTTGTGTGAGTGTATGTGCTGTGTGTGTTATATGAGTATGTGGTGTGTATGTGTTGTGTGAGTGTGTGTACATGTTGTGTGAGTGTTGAGGTGTGCATGTGCAGGCATGCTCCTAGGTGTGGTGGGTGCACATATGCCCAGCAGGGGCTCCCAGAGCACTGCTCTTCTGAAGGAGATTATGACCCCCACCGGCTGCCCTCAGTGCCTTCCAGGAGAGGTTTCAGAAAGGTGAGGCGATTGGGAGGTCTGAATTTCTTTCCCCTTGATCTGTAGGAAGGGTCTGGCTCAACACAGAAACACTTGCATCACTGCCATCAGTTCTGCAGGGGGTCTTACCTTGGTGCAGTTGGCTGCCTTGGGCTCAAGGTCATTGAGGGTGACAAGTTCCCGAAGGAGGCTGCTTTCCTGGTAGCCTCCCTTCACGCCACGCAGCTTGAAGTAAGCCTGGCTTCGCTGGAGAATGAGCCGCAGGTTGACTGCAAACCCAGCCATGTCTATTGCAAAGGGTCGGTGGGGGTCGAACACTGTCTTCCAGCCGACCACCTTCCCTGCCCCATTCACCCGTGGGGCCTCGTACCGCAGGCCACCGACGAAGGCCACAGGCCACACAGACACCCTCCTGGTGCTGCGCATCTGCAAGTGGGGGATCCAGAGTCAGGACGCCCCCTGCCCCCAGGTGAGATCAATAAACTCGTGGGGTGGGGCATCTGAAGCCATCTGGGGCCTTGCAGTCAGCCCCGCCCCCAGGCACTGGCCCGCTGATGGGCACTTGCTGAGAACCTGTCCTAGGCAAGATGGGACCTCTCAGACCAGCTGATCATCTTTTCAACATGACCCTGCTGCTGTTTTCTCCCTTGCACAAAACCTCTAGTTTTTTCCACTAGAGAATCTGAAATGACTCGTCTCTCTTCCCCAGACTAACAGGTCTGTAGACTCCAAGGAAGCTCAAGCTATTTTACCAACAAGGTTTCTGTAGCCACAATGAATGACCCCATCCCCATCCCTACAGCTGCAAAGCCCTCATTCAGATAGCGTCTGTATGCCAGGCTCACGTGCGCCAACTACCACGCGTGTTCCCTTATCGGTAGGGGGCGCTGTAGCCTGCAACGATGTCTCTCATCCCCTCCCCTGACGCTCTGCGGCCCGCCCCGCTGCCAGTCTGGCGCCCCCTTAAGAGTTTCCTCCTGTTTGTACGTCCCGTCCCCACAGCTAGGCCGTCCCCGGGAAGGCGGGCCCGCGCCGCTACTCTGCCGCCAGAGGCCCCGCGTCCACTGCCCTCGCGCACCTCCTCGAACAGCTCCAGACTGTAAGTGTTGTCGTCGTCCGCGAAGTACACCACGCCGGGCTGGCTGGAGTTGCGCGGGAAGGTCTCGCGCAGCCAGCGCAGGGCCAGGTTGCGCTGCATCGTGCCCCGCGGGATGCGCGGGTCTCGGGCGTCACCGCGCAGCTTGTAGTTACGGGGCGTCTCCACGTGCAAGTGCGTGTAGTTCAGACCGGTGTCGCGCAACAGGCGCGCGGTCAGCGGCGTCCGGCGGGGCGCGTCCTCCACCACCAGCCAGTGCAGGTTGGGTACATGCAGCAGCGTGTTGGCCATGCGCGTCAGTTCGGCCTTCTGCACCGGCCGGCTGTAGGTGGGCGTCACCACGTGAATGGTGGGGAGAGTGTCCGACCACGGCGGGGGCCGCGTATACACGTACTCTGTTCGCACCACCTCCACGATGTCGCGGTCAGACATACAGTACTCCCTGGGGTCCGTGCCCGGTGGCGAGTCGCGCCGGGGGTCACTGCCTTCATCTGCAGGGTTGGGAGACAAGTGTGTGGGAACCGGAGCGCCGGCCTAGCTCTGACCACACCATGCAGGGCTCAAGGCCACCCCTCCTGTCAAGACCATCTCCTGGCTTCTTTGCAGTATGAGCCTCAGGCCCCTGCTTCCTCCTCTGTCCTGTTAGAACTAAGGTTGAAATCTGCATCCCTGGAATTCTCTCAGAGATTTGTCTGCTTCAGATGCCAGGGATGATATAGACATACCTCTACTTTTTCATACATAAAAATAACAATTGGAGCCCTGTAGTTATTTCACCGCAGCTAGCTGTATCAGGTTTGCACCCTGGGTTCCTAAATGCATTGGATTTTACATGGCAAAGTATGCGGATGATCCGCACCACTCCAGAGCCCTCCTCATTGGGTCTGAGCGGACCACACTGCTCTCTGCACAGGGCTGGGCTAGCACAGCAGCACTGCCTCACTGTGGTGTGCGTGTCACAGTGTTAGTACTGCCGTGGCCACAGCACATGGTGGACTCCCAGAGGACCCTGAGGTCGGCTTGCCCTAGATTTTCACAAGCCCTTTAGTTAAGTGAGGCCTCTACTCTCTTGGCCTTATATAATTAATTCTTTGTAACTTGGTGCAGAACTTCACATTTAACCTCTGCATTTTATTCCAGTGGATTTTGCTCATAGTTGTTAGGATATGTGCAGCCTAATGGTCCCATCAAGAGGAGAAATGACGGCCATTGGTATTCTTGCTTTCAATGAGTTCCTTCTGTTCAAGTTTTTTCTGTCTGAAGGACCCATGTACCAGTGATCATTTGGCCTTCACTGCCTCATCTCAGTGGAGGGTGGTAATGGTCAAAGGACAGACCTGGGACATCCGAATGCCCAGGTTCAGACCATGCCCAGTTCTGTTGCTAACTATACGTACCTTTGAGCAAATTACTTAGCATCTATAGTGCTTTGATCTCAGCAACTGTAAAATGGAGCTAACAGCAGCATCTATCAAGTTATTATATGGATTAATGAGTCGACACCTGTCAAGGGTCAGAGCACTGGCAGGCACAGTTCTGGTCATTTCGTCATGTGTGGAAGGGCAGTGGTCAGCCTCATGGCTTTAGGCCAACTACAGAAGGACGAAATGAGCAAGTCACATGAAAAGAGGTGGCGCATGGGCTCAGGGACGATGCTGTGCAGCACCCGCTCTTTCGCCTCCCTCTGTCCTGACACTGTTGTTAGCAGCGTGCAGGTGTGCGGTGCTTGTGTGAGGCACCTGCAGGTGAACCCAGGAGGAGGCAGGGCTGGTGGCACACTAAGACGCATGGCGACAGCTGGGTGCTAGTGACCCAGGCCCGAGACAGGACGCTGGGAGGGGACGGAGACCAGAACATAACTGCCTGCCCAACTGCAGTTATTAAAGGAAACTAGTTGCGGGAGCTTGGGTCTAACTGTGTGAAGAGAGCAGAGCTGAGGAAAGAGGGTGGGGTGTCCAGGATTCTGACTTGGATATAAGGTTTAAATTACGCTGTAGTCAGTAAGGCTTTGGAAACCAAGGCCTGGGGAGGAGATTTACAGTCATTTTGCCCAAGCTGTCTGCCACCCAAATGATCCCAAGCGTGTGGAAGACCCATACCCTTGGAAAGTGCCGCCACCTGTGCCCTGCCCTTCCCACTGGCCTCAGGGCTTCTGCAACTTTGAGTCATAACAGCCTCTTGGAGACCCTAACTTCATTTAATGGCAGCTCTTCTTCGGTCCCTCTTGGCATGCTCTGAGGACACAGAATGCCAAGTCCCTATCTTAGGCACGACTATCCCCGCTTAGCAAAATAGCCTGATGTCTTCAACCCTAGACTTCTGCCAAGAATGCAATCGACACAATATTATATCACTTTATATATAGTAGTGTTAAGCCCTCTAGAATGTTGTATTTGCAGGATAACCACGATTCTGAACTGACAGGCATCAGAGAGGTGTTGGAGCTGGAAGGGGAGGGTGATCTGATGTTTGACTGTGTTGAATAGCATAGCTTCAGGCTGTCATCTTTGGACACTGCATCTTGGGTTACAGGCTACTGTGGATTCACAGGTGCTATCAGACCCAGTACCTCGTGTGCTGGCGGGGGAGGGGGCCCCCCATGTTGTTATGCTCCCAGGTAACATGCACAGCGCGGTGGGAGAATGCCTGCCTATAAGCATTGAATCTTTACATGATGTGAGGGGCGAGGAGCAAGGGGCAGAAGACAGCGTGAGACCAAGGGCTGAGGACTGAGCAGCAGCCAGCTGTGGGGCACATGGAGGGCTGGAGTATAGTGAGCTTGGTGCGACAGGAAAGGCAACCTCAGGACTCAGAGCCAGGGAAAGGTGGCTCTATTTCCAATTCTACTAGTTCTTCATGAGACTTCCTCTCTCTCTAGGCCTATTTCCACCAGGGAGGACTAGACCAGGGCTTCGTAAATAGGAAAAGAGGAACAAATAATATACTCTCCTGGAAAGGCTTTAAAATGTGGAACAGGCCAGAAATCCTGTCCTCCCCCCCCCCCCAATCCCAGCCAACGCTAAGTGGTCGTATGCCTTGCACATCATGAAGTTGTTGTGTGTCTGTGTACCAATCATGTATGTTTAAAAAAATCTGTCTATATTTTGTAATGCTGTAACATTTGGGGGCCTTTCAAACCTGGGGAGGGACTGCCCCTCCCAGGGCTAGCTAATTTCTAGAAACACTGAACAACTTGCCTGCAAATATACCTTTCACATGCAAACTAACTAATCCAGAGCCCATATACCACCACCTGCTTTGTGGACCTCTCCCACCCAAGCAAATAAATCCCTCTTCCCTGAAACACCCTCATACCCTAGATCACACCCAAATTATCCAAACATATCTGATTTTGAGCCTGCCCAGCTGTTTACTGTGCCTTGCTGTTTCTTTCCTGCAAATCCCACATCATAGGGTTTGTCTGTGCCAGCCCATCACTCCTTCCACCTCCTGGCTGACCCAGTCTTCCCTATGTGGCCCCACACGGCATGGAGAACCCCCTTCTGTCAAGACAGTTGCCTCGGTGTCTATCAACCTACTATCCCAGGCATCTCTTCAACAGTGGGTCTGGCCACTTCATCAGACTCTCAGAGGGGCTCAAGGCCATACAACACACAAGGTCATGGCCCTGATGACCCTGTGGCTCCTCCCTGCTGCTTAGTAAGAACAAGAACTCCTGCACCTTAGCTGCAGCCACTCTGGGGCGGGCAGGCGGCTCACCCTTGTGCACGGTGAGCAGGGGTGCCAGGGTGCTCTGGTGCCACACAGTGATGAGCAGCGTCCAGGGCAGCACGATGAGGACGATCGCAAGGATGTCCCGTCTCTTCGGCATCTCCAAGGCTGGCTGCGCCCACGGCTCCTCATTACCTGAGTGGTGGTAAGGTCAGGAGAAGGATGGCCACAGGGGTAGTGGCGGCACAGGGGAGAAAAGAAAAGGCATGGGCCGGGCTGGCCGGGCATGGAGACAACAGAGAAGCTAAATGTTGGCAAGCAGGTCTTACCAGCGCTCACAACCCACCCATTGCGGAAGCAGGTTTGGAGAGTCCAGCCCGACTGGAATCTAAGAAGGGGTGGCTGTCCAGGGGCAGGGTCAGGAGCCCTGGGAGGTGGACACCTGCAAGAGAGAGCAGAAGAGGATAGCCAGGGACTTGGGCGTGGGGACGGATGCTTGTTGTGTCCACTCTCCAGATGGTTCTGGTGTCTTTTTACCAAGGAGCACCTGTGGTCTCCTGGACCAGCCAGCATCCCCCAGCCCACCCCTTTCCACTAAAGCCCACTCTGTCCCTAGTTCTTTGGGGAACTGAAGCCTCATTAGGGTTAAATTGCACTCACAGGCAGGGGCCTCTAGTGGAGACATAGGAGGGCGCCCTCATTTTGGGCTACATGTGCTGTGTCTCCTACAACCTCCTCCTTTCTTATCCAGCAAGTGACAGAGCCCAGTGTCCCATGACAGGATACTGGCTGAGTCTTGTGGGAAAAGTAGAGTGACCTCATGTCACATGCCTCAGATCTAGCCCATGTCCCCACACACCCAGGCCATGCACGGGGCTGCACAGGATGCTGTGTTAGGCCCCCATATGTCGGCTGGTGTGATCTTAGGTCGTGATGATGAAGGATGGGGACACTAGGCTTGGCTGGGGCTGCAAATACACTGGAGAAGAGTTCTGTGTTCCCAGAGACCCTTGCAGGAGCTTCCTCAGAACCTTGGTTTGGGTGAAGGGTCTAGTCCCAGAATGGAGAGAACCCAGGATAGAAGGCAAGCGTCATGCCAGCTCAGTGCACAGAGCCAGCCCAGGCGCCCAGCATATTTCAGCTCTTGCTCTTTTTCCTCCTGCAACCTCTTTGTCCTGCTCCCACCTCGGGCACCTCCCCACCTTCTGTTGGTCCACACAGGCTGTCATTAGCAGAAAACTGTCCTGCAACACTCTGGATGTCCAAAGACGGTGCTGGACACTTCACATACTCCTGCCCAGTGCAGTACTCCCAATGACCCTGTGTGGCGGGTAGCACTGCGATCCCTGCTACAGCTGGATTCAGCAAGGCCAGAGAGGATGAGTAACTTGCCTGAGGAGCCAGAATCCAATCAGGGCCATCTACACTGTCATCAGGAGTGTGGGATGGGAGGTCCCCAAGCCCCCACAGCCTGGACCAGGCGAAGGTAGCCAAGGGAAACATGCAGGCCAGATGCTCTCTCTGGCCTGGACTAGTGCCACTTCAGAGCCACTCTCCTCTGTGACAGCTGTCTCCACTGCAGGGTCCCAGCACCTGCCTGGGGGCTGAGCAGGAAGGAGGGGCAGGAAGGAAAATGGAAAGGCTGGAGGCCCAGGAGCAGGGGCACCACAGAGAGCATTCTGAGCCCATCCAGTCTTTTTGGTCAAAACATCTATGAGAGCAAAGGGAGGGGGAGAGAGAGAGAAAAGCTCTAAAAATAAACTTAGCAATAAACCCAGTTGTGCATTAATTACTCTGGAAGCCATTATGGCTTGAAAACCCCATAACTTTAATGGAGGCTATTATAAGCATAGTAGCAAAATCGAGGAGCTAATTACCAGGCGGTTATTAAGCAGAACACAGAGCGCCCCCCCACCGGGGGAGAGCCAGCTGGCCAGCAGGGGGCAGGGGCGTGGGAATTGGTGTGGGCAGGGCGCTGTGCACACCCGGATCTGTAGGCAAGTCCTAGATGGGCTGTAGGGATGACCAGTGTCAGTGCCTCTCCACAGCCTGCACCTGCCCATCAGAGAGGCTTGTCCATACCCAAAGAGCCCAGGGATAAGACCCCAGGGAACAAGGCGGGTGGGGAGAAGGGGGTGCTTGAGGAAGCATAGGTGTGAGCAAGCAGCTGTGTGCAGCTGTGGATGAGCAGGGCCCAGGACTGCTGTGGTCACCACTGCCGCCCTGACACTTGGCATTTGGGTTTGTGACTGACTGTCCCGTCACTGGCATCTCTCCCTCTGCAATGCAGACATGAGGAGCCCCCCAACCCCTAGCAGAGCCTCCGGTGGACAGAGATGGGCTGTGCTGTGTGGCATGTAGGTGGCCCCATGGAGAATGTTCACCACGTGGGCTGTGCAGCTGGGTCAGTCAGGTCTCAGTTCTCATCTTTGAAGTGTGGAGGTTGCGTTGAAAGAGCGCTAATGAATTTTCAGTTCTGCTACTTTAGCAGCTGGAGACTAAGACAGTCAGGGCTCCATGAGGTTGAAGGAATGTCTGACCTGAGGGAAATGGGGCCCGGGAGGTGTCGAGGGCCAGAGGGAAGGCACAAGAGCCAGTGCAATGGAGCCATGACTAGGGGTCAAGAAGCCCATGGAGATTGGCCTTGTCTGGGAAGATCTCTCTGCAGGAATTTGTCTGTGAACGGGAATCAGAGGTGCCTGGGACTCAAACGGAAGGCCCTGACTAGCCCGGGCTGGGGTGAAGCGCATGGGCTGGTTAGGCTGGGCCTGGGAAAGCTGGGCCACGTGCAAGGTGAGTTCAAGCCTGACAGATGCTAAACGCAAAGAAAGGCTTTGTGCTGAGCCCGCAGGTGTTCCAATGAAAGCCTCATCAATGCCCGGTCCCCGAAGAGGAGGGCTTGTTTAATTTCAGTCAACAAATATTAATTGAGCATTTGTAGAGGGCAAAGCACTGCGTTAGACTCCAAGAATGTGGGAGAGGACGCTCTCCTGGTCCGGAGGGAGGAGGTTTGCAGAGCTCACTCCCGGGGAGGTGCTGAGTATAAAACATGTCCGAGATTGTGTGTGCACATGTGTGAGACAGAGATTGGCTAGAAACAAGCTGAGGAACCATCCACGCCACTCCTCTCTTGAGGGTAATAAAAGCCTTTTACCCAGTAAGATCAGGAATAGTAGCTAACTGATTAGTCAAAAGAGTCCGTTAAGGTGGATAATCTTTCTAAACGTTGCATTCATGTTACTCACATTTCAACTTAAGGAACTCCGGAGACCCAGTTGTTCAATAGATGATATTTCCCCACAATGGCACGATACACAGTGATTGTCCCAGAATCCAAGCTACCCGTTGCTGGCTGGCTCTCTGCACTGCTACCTTATCGAGGAAGGGTTTGGGAGGTCTGTGCTGACCTTTGACATCAGCCCTGCAGAGCGCACTGCCTGCAGGCTCCAATTTTGTTTTCTTTAGAGGCATTCAAGAAGTGAAGGAGCAATCTGATGCGTAGGGCCTGCTTTATAACTCTATGACTTTTCCCCACCAATCTTTACCCAATCCAGAGAACTTTTACAACACACTATTTCAGCAGCTTTCACACTATTCTGTGACGGTGTTAGCAAGCTTGCTTGTCCTGAACAGGTCAGAAGCAAACATCACCAACTCTGGAGGCAAGTGCTCCAGCAATCTGAGCAGCGCCCGACATCACACAGGCCCTGGTCAGTGTTCCTGACCAGATGGAGAACAAGAGGAAATTTGCTAAGTGGATTGAGGACAGGCTGTATAAGAAAGCTTCTGCTGTTCATACCCAGGAGCCTGCGTGCCCTAAAGAGAGGGAGGCACAGACTTTGTCCCACAGATCCGCGGGAGCCCCTAATGGGATCAAGGGATTAGTATTGATTCTGCAGGCACTGCCCTGGAGAAGCTCCCAGTGGCTCAATCCATACCTCATTAACTTAGCCCCGGCCCTCTAGCCCCTGGCACCGCTGTCTCCCAGACCCACCCCAGCCCTGCTGGGGGGCAGGACACAGGCATGGACCTTGTGCACACATGACCCCTGGGACACACGGGGGTGTCCAGGGAGCTGCTCTGCTCAGGCCTCCTGCTCCTCCACCCTTGCCCCAGCTCTCCAACAATGGAGGGGAGGGGGGCCCCGAGCAGATTCTACTGTGAATCCCACCTGCACAGTAAGATTCCCGTTCCTATACAGCCCAGTCCTCCGACCTTTACAGCAGCCCTGTGAGCCAGGCAGGGAGATCTCAGCCCCATTTTTGCACATAAAGACTCAGAAGCTCAGAAAGGATGTGTGATTGGTCCAAGGTCACAACATCAGGTGCCAGCAGAGCCACTCAAACTCAGGCCTTGGACCCTGGATCCAGTACGCCTCCCATGCCCACGCTGCTGCCCCTGTAGACCCAGCACTGGTTCCCCATTGTCCTGACCCACCCTTGAGCTCACCCACTGGGCACTTCTGTCCCAGGGCCATGGCTCTCTGGCATTCCTGGGTCTCCCCTGCACTGTCCATCTTGATGGTCAGGCTGTTGCCCCCAGAAAGGGGCTCCCCTTACATTGCTCTCATGGTGCAGCATGGAGCAGGAGAGGAAGGCCAAGCCCAGGATGTCCACGTGCTGCCTCGAGCCTGGCCCACTGCGGATGCACACCTGGGGACACTGCTGATAGGAAGGGCGGCATGGCTTCCAGGTCTCACACCACCTTGTTCCCTTCTTACTGGGAAAACCAAGCCGAGGACTCAGGCAGAAGTGTCAGTTCAGTTCACACTTGGCATAAAGAACACTTTAATGCTTTGGTTTTCCTCCAGCATCAGAAGTGTAATTCATCGATTTTCTTTTTTTTGTGGGTAATCCTATTGTTTTTCTTTTTTGTTTTTCAGAAATAGCCCTTGATTTAGTTTAGTACTCTGCAAGTGACAGTCCATTCCGGTTCACTGCAGGAATCTGAACAGAATAGGCTATTGGCCCCAGCTGATTTCACGAATGTTCCCTGACTTATGCAGCTGGTGGTCTCAGGCAGCAACTCAGCCCCCCACCCCAGGGCTGCCATGCAGGAGGCCCTGAGAACACGAATCAGGTGCTTCATTGTGGTGACACCACAAATTGCTGCCGTCTGCGGGGACATGCTCAGTGGGGGCACACGTACACACGGGACCCAGTGCTTGGCTCTTCAGGACAAATGAGAGCTGGGGTGGGAGTGGGCAGTCAGGCAGATGGCAAGTTGGGGGACACAGGCCTGGTGATGTACTGTGGGCATTTGGACAGTGGTTGGCCGGGCTTCTGAAGGACCCCAAGGGAGAAGCCACCCTGTAGCAAGTTATGATGGGTGCTGCTCTGTGGCGAAGGGAGAAGAAGGCATTCAGCTGGAATGTGCTGGCCACTGAAAGGACAGCGGTGGAATGGCACCAGACTGCTTAGCCACTTCCTGCACGATGGGGCACCTACTGGGGGTCATGCCCATCTCTGGGGCTGGTCAGACTGGGCAGCAGTTCCCACAAAGAGCCCTGTAATCCAGCTCAGGGGTAGGGGAGAGGACTTGGAGTCACTGCATCCCCACCTCCTTGCTACCATTCCATCCTTGCCCCAGGCCCATTCCAAACACCAGGTCAGCTTTTAGAAGGGAACATCACTACTCCCAAACTAAGTGTACTCATTTTCTATTGCTGTCTAACAAATTGCCACATACTGAGCAGCTTAGAACAGCACTCGTTTGCTCTCTGCAGTTCCTAGACCACAGGAGTGCAGGGTCTCACCCAAGGCTGCAAGGTATTGGCTGGGTGGTCATCTAGGGGGTTGACTGAAGAGGACTCTGTGTCCAAGCTCACTCAGGTTGCTGGCAGAATCTGTTGCTCTGTAGGACTGAGGGCCAAGCCTTCTTGTTGCCTGCTGGTTGGGGGTTTTCTCTGTTCATGGGGGCTGCCTGCGGAGCCTTGCCACCTGGGTTTCTCTCACAGGGCCCCCTGCTTCATCAAGCCGGCAATGTGAGATCTAGAGCCAGTCTGCTACAGACAGACCCTCACATAACACAGTGTAGTCATGGGCGCCATGACCCATTGCTTTTACCAGGTTCTGTTGGTTGGAGGCTCATCACAGTGCCGTGCAGGGCAGATTACACAAAGGCAAGGACACCAGGCACCAGGGACTGTCCTCCAACTCACCACCTGAGAGTGTTCCCAGTGTCCCACATCTGGCCCTCAGCTACTCAGCCCCAACCTGGCTCCAGGATCCCGAGGGTGACAGCGGGGCTCGGTACAGACACAGCCTGCTGCCCCTTCCCTCCCACCCCTTGGCTCTCCCCTGCCCTGGAAGAGCAGGCTGGGCCCTGGAGTCCGGCAGCCTTGCCCTCCCTGTTAGCTTTTCCTCCTCTGCTGTGTGACTTTGGTGAGTTGACCTCTCTGGGCTTTGGCTTTTCCATCTGTACAATGGGAATAAAAATAATACTTTCCCTCACTGGCTTGTTAGGATAATTAGGGGAAAAATCAGTGTAAACTGTCTGTATAGATGCTAGTAAAGTCTGGAAAGGGCCGTGCTTGTCAATCTTACAGCCTGGAAGGGGCCTGGGGGTGTCTGCTTGGCCCTGCTTCCCTCTGACTGCCTCCAGCTGGACACCTGGCTGCCACAAGCCACAGACCCCGATAGCCTCAGGTCACCTGAAAGCAGAGGCAGTGAGGAAGAGAGGGCTGGGATAGTCAGAAGGACAGCTCCTCAGCTGGAGGGCTAACCTGAGCCTTACCACACCCTGTGAAGACCCCCAACAACTCCCTTTCATTTCTTTTGACCTCAGTTTCCCCACCTCCAGCATGGGGCTGCTATGCCCATTTTGTTGACTGTCTGGTACATCCCATCCTGACCTTAAAATTCAACACGTCTAAGGTCCAACCACCATCTTTCTTCCCAGGGCAACCCCCACCCAAGCCTCCTTTCTGTCATCGGCGGCAGCCAACATGGAAACCTCAGGCTCTTCCTGCTCCCTTCCCCCTGCATCAGCCGGGCCTCAGCTCCTTCGCGTCTGCCCCAGGCCCGGGCCCCATCCCTCAACACTGGTCCAGGTCAGATCTCTGCACCAGCCCCTGGTGCAATCCCTCTGACGCCTGCCTTTGCTCAGTTCAGAGTCTACCTACTGCCACGGCCACCACACTGACTCCCTCATGCTCAGAATCCTTCTGTTCCTCTGCGAACTGCTTCTCAGCCTGGCATTCAGGGCTTGCTAGCCTTGGCCACACCCCACACCCTGCTCTCACTGCACCCCCTTGTCAGCCTCTGCCCCCCACGAGTCTCTGCCCTGTACATGTGTACATCCTGGCAGGGCTCCCTTACCCTCACCTTGCAGTGAAAGTGCTGCCTCATTCCCACCTAGAGCCAGGGGCAGGGCCAGACCCACAGAGAGAGGTTTTTTTAATTTGCAATTTTTTTTTTCCTGGCTGGGGCTGGGTTTGCACCCACCACCTCTGGCATATGGGGCTGGTGCCCTACTCCTTTGAGCCACAGGCACCGCCCAGAGAGAGGTTTTTAAATTGAGTCAAGATGGCTAAAGAGCAAGCCAGGCCTGACCTGTGCAGGCAGACTTCCACATCACTTCCTTCCAGCTGCCAACCTGCTTCCTCTCTGTGGCCTCTGAGCCCCACCTGCTCCTCTGTGCCAGGCCTCAGCAATTCTCTGACATGCGTAGGGATGCATACGTGGGCCTGAGAGGCTTCATCTGTGGCAGTCTAAGCATCAGTTTGGTCACCGTGCCCGACTCCCCTCTCACTCACCACCCTCTTGAAGCTGTTGGTTTGGGAGATGTCAGTCTAGCAGAGGCGATGCAGACAGCGGCTCCCCCAGCCTCCTGGATGTCCTGTCTGGAATCCGACTTAGGAAAATGGCTGGAGTTGAATGCTCCATTCTGACAGCTCGTCGAGGCCACCCTGGCAAACCACAGAGCACCCCCTCTGGGTGACTTCAAAGGGCACACGCGTGCACGCACGTGTGCTCAAGGCCAGCACCCTATCTGAATGAGTGCACGTGTGTTCATGGTCACGTGGACGCATACCCTTGAATGGGTCTGGGTTATTGCTTCTGAGCTCTGTTGGCAAGTCCCATGATTGGGTCCCTGCTCAAATAAAAGATTATCTCATGTGCCGTTGGCACCCAGCGGCCTCCAGTCCTAGAATATAGATGGGATGACGCAGAGGCCAGCTCGCTGTCTCTGCAGTGCTGAGGTTGAGGGGCAGCCACTCCTAAAAGCCACTGATAACACACTGCCTCATGCAGCGTAGGGCTTTGTGGCTTCCAGAATGACTCCACTTTGGCTATCTCATTTAATTATTAAACCCCTGTAACCCCAAAGCTTTGTTCTCATTTTACAGATGAAGGAACAGAGGCATAAGGGAGTTGAGTGAGTGTCCCGGGTGTCCTTGGTCCATTAGAAAGCAGTGCAGCCACACCCCTACCCTTCTCTGGGCAGTGGTGGCCACACAGGGGCCCTGGCAGTGCTCTGTCCCACCTCTCTGGGCTGAGGGATGCGGCTGGGCACTCTCCTTCCTGCCTGTGGGCTTTGCTAGTGGGGTGAGGCAGCGGAGCAGAGAGGGTTCAGCAAATTCTGCTACCAGACCAGCAGCAGGGGTGGGTGGGGCGAGCCATGGAAGCTGCTGCTGCCAACCAAACAGTGGCAGTGAGGGTGGCCTGACCCTGCTGCTCAACAGTGGCGGAGAATAGTACAGAACCAAGACAGACTGTGGTGCCTTGGAATCATGGGCTCCGGAAGCTGGGAGGGGTTTGGCCCTTACTTCTTCTCACCCTTTCTACAAGGGAGGCCCAGCAAGGATGAGCCACAGCCCAGGGACTGCTAAGCTCTGGTTGGAATGAGGCTCTCTCATGGTCGGCTGACTGAGGGTGCTCATTAGCAGCAGGGACACTGGGACAGGTGCTGGGGACTGACTTGGCACCTGCTTGATCCTGGTAAGACCCAGGGACCAGAATTGAGTGGGCCAGGTAACTAGGTGCGTCTTGCCTTGGGACTGAGTGTGGAGGAGTGCATGGGCCAAGACAGCTGTGCAAGGCTTCTCGTGACACAGGCAAGGCTGGCATGTCCCAGAGGGGGGGTGTGGACGGGGGCAATCAGAATACTGTCTTTCCCACTTTCATGTTTTCCAGGCTGCCCTGCCTCAGTTTCCCTCATTGGCATCTGTGTGGTTCTGGGTAAGGGTTCTGGTGAGATGAGCATTGTACCTCTTGCCCTTCCCTCTGCCCTCTCTGAAGGCTCCCATGGCCTCACCCATCCCCAGGCCTGAGCATTCACGGTGCCCATGCCACCAGATGTCCAGCCTGGTATCATTTGACTCCCAGCCCTGAGGCACGCTTTCCTTTGGGAGACGCAGGCTTTACTCACATCTGCATTCCTGCCCCAACCAACCTGCATTCCAAGATCCCGAGCCTGACACTCGAGGGGAAGCTTGACCAATATCTCTGTGACACAGTTTCCTCACCGTAACTCTTGCAGTGGCATTTGGGGGTCAAATGAGGGAATCTGTGGAAAACATGTAGTATGGGGCACAGAGGCAGCACTAAGAATGTGAGATCCCATAGAAAGGGGGGTTATAACACCACCATCGTCATGCTTTAAAACTCAGCTGAGTCCAAGTGCTGGGACAGGGCAGTAGCCTTGGCTCCTTCTCCATGGTCAGCACCCCTGGGCACTGGTGGCTTTTCTAGCAGGTCCCTCCCCCCCAGGATGAGGCAGTGCTGGGGCTCTGAGTCCCTGGAAACCAGGCACGCTGGCATGTGGCAATGTGACAGACAGGGTGGCCTGGGAGGGCAGACAGCCACACGTGGGAGCCTGGTGCTCTGCCCCTCACAGGCCTGGCTCAGTCACGAAGCACTTTCACCTGTATTTTCCTGTGGCAGCCTCAGGGTAGTTCCCTTAGGTGGGCACTGCTCTGTTGCTCTGCTTTTTCAGGTTGGTAAACTGAGGCTGAGGACTGAAAGGCTTTGTGCTCCAGTGGACAGCAGGGTTGCCTTGGTGCTGACGCTTACGGCTGCTGCTTCCCTCCCCAGTCCATGCACAGGGTAGTCCTGTTCCCCTGCCCAGCATTCAGGGAAGGATCGGGGATTCATTCCAGAAGGTCACAGGTCCCTTCTTCTCTTGCCTGCAGAGCTGTCAGAGCACTGAGACTTGTCATCTAGGGTCCAGGGCCAGCTCATGCTGGGTGCCATCACTTCCTACCCCTTCTCCCTGGATGCAGTCTTGGGCTCCTGGAAAACTTATTTCTCACCACCTCCCACCTCAGAGGCTCTGCCACCTCCCTCTGTTCTGCCTGCCTAGCCCTAAGATCCCTCTCCTGGGACACCAGGCAGCCAGCCCACTGCCTGGGTGAGAAACAGTTAACAGAAGGTGTTGGAGGGGCTTGCGTGGGTGGGTGGGCACAGCCTGAGAACTCCCAAGAGCCAGTGTGGGCAGCCTGTGCCCCCCAGCACAGCAGCTGTGGATGTGACAAATGGAGGGCCCCTAAATCTCAGTCTCTCCAACAGTAGATCATGCTGACACTATCTATATGTTTCCCTGGCCATTTATTACACAGCGAGCAGCAGGGTGGCTACGGATCACCAACCAATCGTTGGCCCAGATGGAGCCTGAACATCGCAAAGGCACATGCCTAAGGCAGGCTTGCCAAATACCTGAGGGGCTCTCCAGGGTCTCCTGGGCTCCTGTCTCCTAGGAGATTTCTCTCTCAGGGCCCCGGGAAGGCAGGGGGAAATGTGTCCTTTCCCTCAAGGTCCCTCCAGCCACTGAGGACCAGGCCAGGTGCCTTCATCCGGGGATCTTCACCCATGGGGTTAGGGACCCGAGGATGCTCGGGCAGTACTGGGCAGAGGAAGGCAGCAATCAGGGGCTGGACTGGACCAAATGAAAAAGGACTCTTTCCTTCTCTGCTCCCCCCATGTGCTCTGAGCTCAGACATCCCAGAGTGGAGGAGCAAGGGGGGACATTCTACCCACATTGCTCCGTGGCCTGGCATCAAAGAACCTGTCGACTGGATGAATGGATAGAGAAAATGTGGTACACATGTGCAATGGATTAGTATTCAGCCTTACAAAGGAAGGAAATTCTGACACACGCCAGCAGGTTTACCTGAGGATGAATCTCCAGGACATTATGCTAAGTGCGATAAGCCAGTCACAAAAGGGCGGATATTAGAGGATTCCTCTTATTTGAGGTATCTAGAATAGTCAAATGCACAGAGACGGAAAATAGAAGGGTGTTTTCCTGGGGCAGGGACGAAGGGAGAGTGGGAGTTGTTTAATGGGTACAGAGTTTCCAACTAGTAAGAAGAAAAGGTTCTATAGCTCCATTTCACAGCAACATGGATGTACTAACACTACTGAACTGTACACTTAAAAATGGTTAAGACGGTACATTTTATGTGGTTTTTTATCACAATCTTTGTTTAAAAAAGAGCCTGCCATTCATCCAGAAGGTCAGTTTCAGCACTGTTAGCGAGGACTCAAGGAGCTGCCCTCTGAAGACGGGGGCTCAGAGAGCTCTCCCTGCTGTGGGGTTGGGTGGCGCCTGTGTGTGGGCACAGGTGGCGGCTATGTGTACCTGCGGGGGGCTGTCATTTGAGAGTGACAGGCAAAGGGTACCTCAGAGGTTCCGGGGTGCTGCTAGGAGGGGCCTATGCCCTCCCCTACACATGGCAGCCTGTGGGTCCTTCTCCCCCTGTCGGGCCTGGGGATGGGTAAGGCTGAGAGCAGCTGGGACACTTGTACTGAGAGAGAGATTTATGTGTGGGAGAAGAAGTTAATATCGACAAGTGATGAGTTAGGAGAGTAATACTTCAGCTTAAGTTCAGAAACTCTCTGACGGAGAAAGAAAATAACATGCCCAGAGGCTGTGTGTCAACCCAAGCAGGCTGGCTGGTGGTCAGTCACGGTGCGGGCAGTGGCTGGTGGGTCCCTTGGCCACTGCGAGCTTGGCATATCCTGCCCCCCATGCAAGAAGGTCTGTGGATGGAGGGAAGGCCAGGGAGCAAGAGATGGAGATCTGGTGGGGGTAGGTGAGTCATGCAGGGGAACTGAGCATAAGCGTATGCCCATAGCCCTGCTCCTGGGGCTGCATTACTCCACCAGCCCTCCCTGGCAGGGTACACAGCTCCAACACCACTGAGAGTCAGGATGGTGGGGACGGGTTTGTGGCTGAGGATGCAATCGCTGGCTTCCCTTGGAGTTAGGAAGGTACCTCCCAGGGGACCCCACTCAGCTGTGGGGACCCAGAGAGCTTCAGGTCTGGGCTAAGTAGGAGCCAGGCAGCCCAGAACCCAAGTCTATCGCCCTCGGGGCCGCTGAAATCTCACCCTGCCTGCACGGACACATGATAGCAGGCTAATGATTCACTGCCTTAATTAAAGTTTGTATGTATTTTTAATTCGTTGCCTATGGCCTGAAGGGTCTGACCTTCCCAAGGGCCCTGTCAGAGATGGTTTAGGTTAGTAGTTCTGGCCCCAGCGATCTGAGGAAGAAGAGAGAGGGCCTGTCTCTGCCTGGGTGAAGGCCCCAGCTCTGGGGGAGGTGGCTCCTGCCAGCCCTGCACATCTCTGTCTGCCAAGAGGACAGGCGACCAGCCAGAAAGGAAGTTGGGGGAGTGGGCACTAAATTGCTGTGCGGCCTCAGACAACAGTGGGGTTCTTCTGGGCCTCTGTTCCATCTCTATGAACAGAAGGGCATCGCCCGGAGTCACAGAATCCTGGTTCTGGGAGGAGTCTCACAGGCCAGTTTGGGTCCCCTTTTGCCCTGGCTTTCGCCTCTGGCTCCTGGGCCCTTTGTGGAGTGCTTTTGGAGGTGAGTGGTGTGATGTCCCCAGGTGAGGTCCAGGTCCGTCCTGTGTTACACTTAGACGGGGAAAGGGAGCTGCTCCGGAGCCTGCCACACGGTGAGCTGCTGACACAGCTGCACTTGGGTCTCAGGTTGGCGCAGTCAGCTGGCCCCAAAGTCCTGCAGCCCAAGAGCCCGCTCCCGCTGCCTGCCTGGAGCACGGGCTCCTGGCTTTCTAGTCTCAAGACCAGAAAGGGCGAGCCCAGGCCAGGGCCCCTTAAGTCCCTTCCACCATCCCTGGCCTATCCCATGCCGGCTGTGGCTGGCCGGTGTCTCTTCTGCTGTTTTTATTTTGAACATACTACATATGAGGGCTTCGCAGATGCTTTTTGGTGAGAGTGGTGCAATAAAACAATTGCAGTACAGTACTCCCACTTTCAAAAATGCCAGCTCTCCTTCACTAAGCTGCCTTCATGCACATCACCTTACTCTATCTCACTGGTATTATCTGGCCACCTTCCCATTGCAGGTGAGGATCAAACTGAGGCTCAGGAAGAGTCAGAGAGGTGAGCAAGGTCATGCACTGATTGTGGCGCAGAGTAAGCTGTTAGATAAGCATTAAGGTGAATTGTTAACTAAATGAAGACTTTGATTTTCAAACGAAAAATAAAAAAGCCCTTAACTATTGCAGCTCTGAGTGATTAGCATGATTAACTGTAATGACTCATTTCCTCCTCACAAATGTCCCATCATTACCCTCATTTTTGAAGTGAGAAATGTGAGGCACAGAGAGGTTAAGTAACGTCTCAGGGCCACACAGCTAGCAAGCAGCAGAGCGGGGATCTGAATCCATCCAGCCTGGCTCTAGCAGCCATGCTCTTAGCCACTCTGCCAAACCATCTGTGCTGAGGCATGTCTACAACAGCTCTGTCCACTAGAACTTTCCATGCTACTGAAAATGTTCTGTGCCCGTGCTATCCAAGATGATAGCCACCAGCCACATGTGGCTGAGGAGAGCACTTTAGAGGTGGTTGGAGTGGCTGAGGAGTCGATGAAAGTGGGGAGCAAAGCAGCCCCTCACACCCAGGGTTGGGCTCTGATAGCATAAAGCTAGTGCCTACAGAGAAACTCATGGCCTCAGAGGCCAGACTGCTCACCCGCCCTAGAAGGAAGGAAGATGGAGAGAGGTGAAGGAGCAGATCCTGTCCCACAGAGCCGGCCAGGGAGGACAGGCAGAGCCAGGTCTCCAGTCCACAGTCCTCATGTCTCTGCTCTCTCCTGTCCCCGTCCCTCTTCCCTCTCCCGCATGTGAACAGATAACTGGTTCACATTCTCCCCATATAAGAAGAGACAGATCCTGCCCAGCTTCTGCACACTGAGCCCTGGATCCCACGGCCCCATGGGCAAGGTTAGTCCTCAAATCCAGTCACCTCTCGATCCAGACTTACACTCTCCACTTTGGGGCTTATCAGTGGCAAAGCCTTAATCCCCACCAGGCACTTGGCGCTGAGGCTGCCTCCTGCCCTGCTGTCAGCTGGTGTGTGCGCAGGGAGTGCAGACTCATTTTAATATTGGCTGGAGCTAAACCTCATTAGAAAAGTAAATTTGCTGTAGCTGCAAGAAAAAAAAAAAAAAGCAACCCACATAACCCTTCCAAAGCTAAATAGAAAACACTAATTTTGGATTATTTGATGTTATTTGATGCTTCATGCTCCCAGCACCTGGTGCAGGGCCTGGAACACAGTAGGTGCTCTGTTAATGTTGGTGCCAGTGAGCTGCATTTGCAGTGTTCTCTGATTGCCCTGTCTCCTTTCAGCAGGGATTAGAAGAGGTCACAGATTTTAAGTTTTTTTAGTTTCATCAACTTTTCTTTTTGACAACCATTTGCTGATAAATTAGAATAATTTTATTTAACAATAATCAGACATGAAAATATTATTGTTGTTGTTTGGCAAAGAAACTCTCAGAAACTCTGAGGCATGCTAACTGAGGGGTGTTCTGGGTTCTCTGGGCCCGGATGAGGATTAGCCAGGCCCAGCCCAGTCCTGGAGGTGAATCAGACAGGTGAGGGTAGGAGGTGGGACAGACTACAGCAATCCCAGTGTGACTGGCTCCAGGGCTGGCCTGGCCAGAGAATCACTACCCTAAATTCTAGAGCCATCTAGACCCTGGAAGAAAGGAGGGAAGGGTGTATAAAGTAAATAAATTAAAATTCATCTAGGATTTCCTCTAAAAATAGTCTGGTGAGATAAAGGTTCCCCAATTCATAGACCTTCAGGAAGCCATGGCTCAGTTTTTCCCAAAGTCCGCTAGGCTGGCCGTGGATGGAACTGAGACAGTACCCCAGAAGGCCGGTTGAGGGCCTGGCCATCAACCCCACTTCCATGTCCCCCTGTTGGTTTTCTATAGGTCCCCAAAGGTCTTGCTGGGTAGCATGGGAAGGTGGTGCGTGAAGGAGGCTTCTCTTCCTCCTTCTCTCTAAATGCCAGGGTTCCCCAGACCCTGAATCCTTCTTCACCACACTGCATTCCGGGCCTAGGAGAGGTGCAGGGGCCAGGGATGGAGAGAGCCCTCAGTTCTGTGAGATGGCTGAGAGAAAGGGGTACCCTGAAAATCCCTGCTCCTGACCTCCCAGGCTGCCCCTCCTTGCCTTTGGTGTCTCCCTCTGAAAGCCCCTGCATTCGTCACAGCCATGTGAGAGCCTTCCTCAGTAGAATGTGCACCTGTTCCATGAAGGGGCCTCTTGCAGGGGCAGACAACTGCTGACACGGGAATTGGGGGTGGTGGGAAGTAGGACGTTGGCTCATGCCCCAACTCACCACTCCACACACCCGACTGCTGCCCGTGTCTCCTGTCGTCTGCCAGTATTCTTCTGTGCCTGCGTTTCTTGTCTCTCTGCCTCTTTCTCTGCTGCCTGGGGCTCTCTCTCTGATTCCTTCTCTTCCTGAGTCCCTGTCTCTCCTCTCCTCCATCTCTCAGAAGAGAGGAGTGCTCAGCTATCTCTTCCAGCCACACTTGGCCACCATGCTCACCTCCCCAGAGCCTGGGCTCCTGCTCAGTGCATCTTCACATCTTATACTTGCAAAGCTCCCAGCCTGCCTCACACCCTGTGCTCCACAACCAGGTAAAGTATACCTGACTTGGACCCCTCACCCCCAAGAAACTACTGTGGGAAAATCCAGGTCTCTCTAGAAGTCCAAATGGGGAACATCTTCCCCTGGAGACTTTAGTCTCTTCCCTGGGTTCCAATCCTGTTCCTGGCCCTGCCCCTATCACCCTGGCCCAGTTATTTAGCTGCCCTATGGTTCGGGGGGAACATTTAGTACTTGCTCACCCAGAAATGTATCTGTATATATATATATATATTCACCCCTAGCACATGGGAGCTTCTAGCCTGCCAGAATCTGGAGCTATTCTCAAGCATCTGAGGATCAGGTGTAGCAAGAGAAAAAGCAAGACGCTGGCCCCAGTGCTGAATGAGGCACAAACGCATGAACTCCCTGTTCCATTAACCTCAACAGGCATTTTCGTTTCCATCAAAAGGGGCAGAGGGAAATCTCACGCAGTTCCAGAACCTTTGGGGATAATGGGCATAGACTAGGCAGAGGTCTCCTTGAGGGACTCATGGGAAAAGGGTCTTTGTTCCTTGAGCTTGATATTTAGTCCAATAGGGCCAAAGTGGTCATTAACTGAGCAGGTTCTGAAAGGAATTGTCTCAATCTATGGCTGTTCGCGGAGTAGCGGGCTAGAAGGCACAGAAGACAAGTCTTAGGAAACCGTAGAACAACAGTCCTGTGCAGCTGCATGCCTCCCAACCCTAGTAACTTAGGAAGCTGCGTGCCTCCCATTTCCACACACACAGTAGCCTCACAGAGCTAGGCACCGGCACATCCATACCCCATCACTGCAAACAGTGCATGCCACACACCCCAAGCTCAGGGGCTCACTGGGGACCCCTCACACTGTTACCCATGCAGACAGAGCAACCCCCACCAGTGTTCGGCTAGTAACTGTCAGCAAAAGGCCCCTTTCAGAGTCTGCAATAGAAATGTCTGGAGTCCCTATAAGAAGCCACCCAGCTAGTGCATGGCTGAGACCAGGCCTCACCAGAGGGCAGAAAGTGGAAGGTGTCAAGACCCCCCTTTGTGCATGAGTAGGGCGTGTGGGTCTCTTAGCTGCTTGCTTGGTAGGAGGCTTTCATCCCCTTTCCCTGGCACTGTCCCACCCAGTGGCTTCCTTCGTTCCTGCCTCAACTCTCAGCTTCCTTTTTTGAAGTTGTATATTCTGACTTTGGAGGGATCAGGACCTCAGGCCTGAGACCAGGTGCAGGAAGGAGGATGGCACAACGGTCATGCTGGCTTCCTCCTGGCTACAATGGAGGTTCCACAGACCCTTTGCAGCTCTGGGCCCCTCTGCATGCCCCGCAGAGCTGGGGTCCCCTGAAGTTAACTTAGCAGTGCCCAGGAGCTGCGGGTCGAATGGGGATGACTGTTGGGGACAAGGGTGCGTATGGGTGGGGGGCACCAGAAACCACCTGATGAGGTGGTGGGGGAACGCAGGCTAAACGCCCAGGGTCAATTACCAGAAGCTGCTAAGAACCAGTTCTTCCATTAACCCCATCCGAGGAGGCGGCAGTGCCCAGGTTTTGTTCCGCAGCCCCTCGGTGGCAGGGCCCCCAGCCCAACTCGTTTCTTGGCCCCCTTTCCAGCTGCCCCTACTGCGCGCACAGCACACATACACACACACACACATACACACACACACACATACACACACACACACACACACACAGACACACACACACGAGCGCGCGCCCGGGAGGACATGGCGTGGGTACTGATGGGGACGCATAAAGGGGCTCTGTGTGCGGCGCGGCGCCCGCGGGGGGCGCGGGGCTCCAGGAGCACTGACCTGCGACAACGAGTCCGGATCGTCCCCGGCGCGGTCCATAGCGGGCGGCGGTCCCTACGGCCCGGCCCCGGCGCCCCCAGGCTGCTGCCCCGGGCCGCGCGCGCCGCCCTCCCCGGGTGCTCTCGGTCTCTGGGCCCCCGGGGGCCACTTCATAGCCGCCGGTCTGCGCGCCCACCCGCCCGCAGCCCCGCCCGGCCCCGCCGACCCGGCCCGGCTCCTTCTGGGCGCAGCGAGGCGGCGGCCGAAGCCTGGGAGCGCGCGGGAGGGCGCGGGCAGGGAGGCGCGGGGAGGGGCGGGGAGCCGGAGAAGGAGGCGAGGGGCGGGAGGGGGAGGAGGCGCAGGGGGCGGCGGGCGAGGCGCGGGGCGGCCGGGGCGCGCGGCCGGAGCCCAGCCGACCGGGCCCGCGCAGAGTCCCCTTGGCCGCTGGTGCGCCGGTGCCGCCGCGGCTCTGACAGCGCTCCCGCCCCGCCCCCACCCCCGCTCCGCGCCCCCGCCCCCGCCCCCGAGCGAGCGCGAGCCGCCGGCGGGACCCGCACCGCTAATGGTCTGTACCAAGCTGGCGGGCTACGGTGGGGGCGCGAGGAGGGAGGCAAACAAGGAGACCCCCCCGGGAATTGGTATCACCCCAGCCCCCTACCCCCGACACACACCCTCCCCAGAGGAGGAGGCACCAGCTTCAGGCGCCGGACTAGGGGCTGCGGGCGGGGGCCGAGCGCACCAGGCCTCGGCTCTGTAGAGTTAAAGCTCGCCGGGCCCTTGCTGCACCCCCATTCCACCCCGCCTCCATCCTGGCTGTTCCTGGCGCCCAGCTTGGCAGCCTTTCTCAAAGGGTGATTGTTTCCGGGCTGGGCTGTTGGGGGGCGGTTCTCTGGGACTGAGAGGCAGCGCTGGGGATCTGGTGGAGATGGGGGGGGGGCGCGCGGATGCGGTTCCCTCCTTGTCTTCAGGCATCCCAGAGTGTAAGGTGGCTCGTAGGGTGGATGGTACCTTGCCAGCGTACAGGGGTGCTTGTGTGGGGTGCGGGTAGGGGTCCTCAGGAGCGGGGCAATGGGGCGGCCCCACCTGTGTGCACTTCTGCGCTGCTGCCTTGTGGAAGGGCACGTGGAACTGCCGTCAGACCTCTCCCCTCTACCCCGCCGGTCTCGGTTCAGGGCAGTGTACCGGGCATTCCAAAGAGAAGGTGGGGAGATGGTGCGCGGGATGGAGAGCAGCCCGCTGTCCAAGAATTCCCCGGGCGTCCCTTGCCTATGTGTGCCGGTAGGCTGGGGATGTGGTCGGCAGCGGGTGTGTGTGTGTGTGTGTGTGTGTGTGTGTGCGCGCGCGCGCGCCCATGGATGTATGCCGGCACACACATAAGGTGGCGTGGAGCCATCTGCAGAGATATTTCCAAATGCTCTTCTGTCAACTTGCCAGAGACTTAGAAGCTATCCTTGTACTCATTTTAGAACTTTGCATCGTCCCTGCTGGTCTTCCTGGACACCTGTGGTGAGGGCCATGTCAGCTGTGTCCTCTTCACAGCCCCGGAAAGGCAGCTCCTGTCGCTGGCCAGAGGCTGTCTGGCAGGTCTGGGTCTGCCACCTCCTTCCCTGACCCAGGGACCAGCTCTGGACCACTGCTACGGACTGCTGCACCGAAGTTATGCCACCCGTAACATGAGCTGAGGCCGAGAATCACAGGCCTCCTCTTCCTTGTCACTTTTTCACCCTGTTGGGAGGAAATCAGGCCCTGCTCATTCTACTGCGTATTTGTGTGTATGGAGGGGGATTGGGGGGGGGGGGCAGAGGCTCCAGAATCAGCCACCTTGAGGTGAGGAAGGGGCCCCACATTTGAAAATATACCTAATTATTCTCTCTAGGGCCAGCTGTCCCTCCTCCCTCTTGTATTCCTATGCTTAATAGCCCTCTTTGTCAACAAGAAAGTTCCACCGAATCTAACCTAAGTACCTCCTGCTGCAGTGCAGAATCAATTCTTTCTTTTTAAAATGAAGCATGAATCACAGCAAGCCCTGCTCTGCTTTCTCCTGCCCCTACTGGAATAACCTTGCTCCTTTAGCCTCTCTCAGAGAAGCTTTCTTGACACCACATTTTCCTGCTGATATTTTCTTTGCCTCCATGCCCTGCTCCTCCTCTGACACCACACCAGCTGCAGGGAGGGGAAAGGCAGGTGTGGGAGCAGGATGGGGCATTCCCAGAGAGACTGAGGAGGAGCCAGGGCATCCTGGATGGCAAATGCCTTTCTCCTATGCTGAGCCAGTGAGTCCCAGTCCCAGGATCACTAAACAGTAAGGTAGAAATGACCTTGGAGATTGTCTGGTTTCACCCCCTCATGTTACCAGTGGTGAAACTGAGACCCACAGAGGGGATCACAGTGTGTGGGGTCACACGCATTTCCAGGCTCTTCCCCCAGGACATGGCCCAGCACTCATACGGTGAGCTCAGGGAAGATGGTGAGGAGGAGGGCTGCGTTTCAGGCCAGTTTTGAAGATACCACTGAATGGATTGTCCAAGGATGTCTCTCTCAGCCAGTCTCCTTAATAAGAAGACAGGGATTGGACTGTGGTCTCATGTCCTGTCTGGTGCTGCTCCCTGCAGGTGTCCTCATGGGTGCTGCCTCTCAGTTCATGAGAGCTCAACCAGAGGGGACAGGAGGAGTGACAAGCTTTACTTGCTCCTTCTGGTGAGAACAATAATGATAATAAACCCCCTTTCTGGGGATCTGTTGTGCCATTTAGCCCCAGGCTCTGTTTACAGAATTTTTTAATATTAATTTTTAGAGGCAACTTAAAACAATAATGTGAGATTAAAATTAGCATGATAAGGCTCAGTGAATAGACAACAGCCTGCCGTTAGTTTCTGTGGGAAATTTTAGCAACACCCCAAGTGTATGGACATACACAAATGCACGAACATCTATGTAGACTAGACACGTAACGTCGTGGAGTCAGATGCACATGCAAACACGCCAGCATGAATGAACACAAATACACTCTCATGAACCTCATGTGCAAATATAAATGCATGCACATGTACAGTACTCACACCCGCCTGCACCCATGCAGACTCGTACATATACACACCAGTACCCCCCAGGTAGACTGAGACATCTCTGTCCCTTCCTATCCCTGTTCTTGGGCTTCCTGTTTGGCTCCTGGCGATCTGTGCAGTCTCTTCCACATCTGGATTTGGTGCATCCTCACAACTTGGCCCTTGTTCCAAACATCTGGAGCAACCTCTAGGTCTGAATGATTGATTTTTCCCTCCCCACAGTCTCCCTGGCTCCCCTGCCAGGAGTGAGCCCCTCTTCTCAGAGGCCCCCAAAGCCTAGCACCAGAATGTTTAGTATGCAAAGCCCGGGTCTGTCCTCTGGGACAAGCCGTTATGTGTTTATTGTGTAGTTAAGCAGGACGGGAGCCCTGCCCCCGCTCTGGTACTGGCCCAGCTCCCATAATCAGAATCCCAGAAGAGTCCCATAAAACCATCATCTGCAATGCAAAACCCGCAGAGCATCTGGGAGGGTCTGTAGGTTTTCTCTGAATCACCTGTGCCCTAATTTAATATGAATAACAATTAGTTTACTCTTATCAGTTAATTGTTCCCCTCGTGGGTTCTTTCTGCCTTGGCCTCTCTTTTCGGCAGCAGTTTTGGTCTGCTCTAGACTCCTAATGATGCTTCCTCCTCATACCAGCCTTCCTTCTCAGCTAACCAAGCCGGACAGGCAACGCAGCTGAGCTGCTCGCTGCCCTCACCCTGCCAGTCTTAGCTGTCTAATTGCCAGGACCTTCATTTTTAGGGGACCATCCAATTTCTTCCTCATCCCCACCGGGAATCTACAGCAGTGATTTTGCTGATGTGAGCGCAAAGCTCTGAGGAGGAATGCTCCACCACACAGGGCACGTGCTCATCCGTCATTGCCCCAGCAAGGACGACAGCACAGGCATACATGTGTGCTCATGCAGACACCACCAGTGGGGAGGGAGCGGGAGGAGGGAAAGCTGCCCTCCCCCTCAGCACCACGGTGGCTCCCAAGGGACCCTGGCATGCCTTGCAGTGTCTGGCAGGCACATCTGAAATGCTCAGGCAGTGGCTCCTGGATGGATATGTGTGAATGTTTGGGGTGATTGAGTTCATGGCCCAGACAGAGAAAGGGGAGGAGACCTTCAAACTCTTCCCTTTCACTAGGAGGCTTCAGTCCTTCCTTTGGATCTTGGATACCCTGTTAAGGACCAAATGTCTCAATTCCCTCGTCCCTCCCCTCCTCTCAGGCAGTGCCAGCATCCTTCCTGGCCCACATCAAAGGGGCTCATCCCTGTGCCCTCTCAGATATCTGTATCCGGGGTAAGGGTACAGGTGCATGGTGTTGAAACACTTAAGACATTCAATATTTGTTTTGCTTTGTTTTTCCTATGGCTGAGCGAGGCTTGAGAGGCCATGGCAGCAGAGCCCTGCCACTTGGGGGAGCATGTTTCTGAGGCAATCCTGGGATTGTTTTCGGTCCTCTTTCAAAAGGGAAAATGACTCATGTGGTCCCTTGACCTCCAGGAGCCACCTAATGGCTCCCTGGAACTACAGGCTCTCCAGCTCTTGCTTCCTCCTGGCCCCCTCTTGACCGCGACATCTCCAGCAGTGAGCTACCTTCCACCACAGCGCTTCGTCCAGGCTCCCCCAGAGGAGCTTACTCATGTCTTTTTGACTTCATTTGTTCAACTAGCATTTGCGCTCCTTTTATATGCCAGACACCATCTTGGGCACCGGAGGTACAGCAGTGAACAACCATCGGGAAAGTTGACTTTGATTGGGCCCTTTATGCACATCAGATGATGCTCTGGGTCTTGTGCATTAATCTCATGACATAAGGTGTTATTTATGCGGTACTGTGTATGAAAAGGTTCTATACACTTTCCATTTTATAGGTCAGGAATCTAGGGTGTAGTATTCAGTATTTAGGGTGAATCTAGGGTGTAGTATTCAGTATTTAATCAAGGTTGCATACTCAGTAAGTGACAAAGTTGGCATTTGGTGCAGGCAGTCTAGTTTCAGGACTCACAGTCTTCACCACCGAGAGCTTATGTGCCAGTGGGTCCATAAGCAAACACACACAGAGAACAAGCACAGATGTGGGCGAGATGTAGGAAGGAAGGGAACAGGGCCAGCGGCTACAGAGAATCCTGGGAGGGCAGGATTAGGGAAAGGAAGCCTCTTGAGAGAGGTCACGTTTGAGCTGAGACCTGCAGGAGGAGAGGAGGTGGGGGCCCGGGCCAGGGGAACAGCACTAGGCAAGGCTGGGTGTCAGCAAGAGGCTGGGTGCATGTGAGGAACAGCAGATACACAGCAGGTGAGCTGGAGTGTGGTGAGCGAGGAGATGACCACGAGAAAGGGAAGGACATCATCTCTTTGGAGATTGAGGGTTTGTGTGCATGACTGATCCACACTAGTATCTTCCAGAGAGTAGCTGTTCGATAAATATGATGGATGTAGTTTAATTTCCTGCCTGAACTCCCCTTCACAGCCAGGTGATGGGCAAGCATCTTAGACCTTTGGGTGTTAGTAGAGCTTCTGCAGAAGTGACTCCTCACCTTTTGCTTTTAGGATTGGGAAGACAGAAAGAAAGTGCTAGGAGCCCTTCCTCATGGGTTCTTTGGTTCTGCTCATTCATTCTTTCATTCACCCCAATTTTGGAGCGCCTGCTCTGGCTGGGAACTTTGCTGGGGGCTGAAAATACAGAAATGGAGGACCAGCTCCTTCCTGTAGTCTGGTGGGTCATTGTGGGGGGCCAGATGGAGACCTGGGCAGAGGCTGCTGTGAGCGCCAAAATCTGAGTGGGAGAGGTGGGCATCAGCCTTCACATTTTTTTTGTTACCGCCCAAGGGGCTGGGGGGTACAATGACCTTTTTTGGGTGGGAGGAAAGAAAAAGAAGACAGCAGCAAGTGCAGGTGAACTTCAGACTAACAGCGGTGGTTTTTTATTAGGCACTTTTGGAAAAAAAAGTTTTGTACTAAAAAGTTTGCGAAACATAACTCAGAGTATCAGAAACAGATCTCGCCTCTTTTTCAAGAATGCTCGGGTCTGTGACTTCCTTTTTTTCCCCCCACTGGAGCCAAGAGGGTGGCAGAAATCAAAAGGGGGATTCTCAGAGATTTTGGTCATTGATGTTTGTCCAGCCTGCACAGTGGCCTGAACTTTGCATTATACTGGATAGGACAAGAGAGAACTCACACTAAATACTTCCTGACAGGCCTGCTGATCGTGGGGAGCTGGCAGGACTGAAGGACATCTCCCTGTTGGGTTTAGGACACAAGCAAGAGTCTGTCGGGATTGCTGGGAAGTGAGAAAGAAGAAATATGAACCCATGAATAGAAAGCAGGCTGAATGTCAGGCACAGAGCTTTTGCTTCCTAAGACGTTGAGAACACAGGATGGAGCAAGGCCCCATGGAAGTCTGGACACTGCTCTCTGCAAAATATGGAGCCGTTGGCCCTCCAGAGATTCCAAAGTTTGAAGTCCTAGGCCTCCTGCCCAGATAATTAGCTCCCGAGCTGCACCCATGCCTGGGAGAGGGAAGACCACATTTTATCTGATGACTGCTTCCCGGCTGAAAGCACTCAGAGTCTCTGTAGGGGAGCTGCTGATCTGTCCTCACACAGCCTGGTGATGGATTAAGGGTCTGGAGAGTTAGGGAGAGCTTTAATAGAACCCCCCTGGGTCTGAGCACACATCTGACAGTTCTAATTCTCCAGTTCTGTTTTCTGCAAACGGATGGTCATTTTGGGCTTTCTGGTCTCTAATCCCTCATTCAGCAAAGCAAACACCCTAAATCCTCAATAATGTAGGTTTTACAGACTCGTATATACATATCTATGTTTCAGCACCGAGGCCAGCGCCACTCATGAGCAGCATATGTTCTTGCATCTGGGCCTAAGTAGTGTCAGGACTCTGGAAGCCCAGCCTGGGCTTGGCAGGACGGCATCACACCGTGGGGTCCGGGGGCCAGGCTGACAGCCACGCAGAGCCCTGTCTCCCTGTAGTGTGTGTCTTTGAAAAAGGCAGGATCTTTAAACAAGTGACAGACAGATAAGGCATACGAATGGAAACAGGGTACTCTTCAGGTGAGGATCAGAGGGGGTCAGGAGGGCTCATATTCCTAAAGAGGACTGGGCTGGATCACAGCGGCCAGTCCCTTTTATCTTGGGTGCTGATTTCAGTAAAGTGGTTGTGGATGAGTGAGGTGGTGTGCGGCACACTGTAGGTACATCTGGGGGGAGCAGGGCAGAGAGGCACAGCTCATTAGAGATGTCTCCTTTGAGTGGGTGGCAGGGTGTACAGGGTGCCCATATAGTTGTATGTTTTGAATCGCGCATAAACTTTTTTTTTAATTGCACAGGAACTTTATGGACACCTGTACATTAGAGAGAGAGAGAGAGTGCCATTTCTGATAACTAGGTGATAACCAAGATTTCTTTAACTTCTAAAATTGTATGTCTTTAAAAATCAATGGTTCCCTGTATTCTCTTCTTTCAGATCTTTTCTGTTTTTTTTTGGTTTACTCATTTAACCAACATTTATTGAGTACCTGCTGAATGTTTGCTACTTGGCAGTGCATTTTACTTCTCTCAATGAGCTTACAGTCTAAAAGGGAAAGGAGACAACTCAAGAGACACAGTGTAGGGGGATAAAGATTGTACTCTGTGGGGCGGATGGCCTATTCATGAGATAGACAGGTATGTGAAGTCACGGCCCCATGGATTCCCCATATCAAGCCACAGTCGTCTCTCTGTGATGGTGTTCCAACTGGCAGGCCTTGAAAGTGGGATTTCCAAAAGTTAGTTCTGATATGCAGAAAAGAAACCCCAAGTTCTGGGTCATGAGTTTTCTGATAAACCTATGCAAGACTTTGTCAAGTGAGATTTGTGTACTGATGCAGCTAAGGTAATCACAAAGCCCTTTCCTAGGCTTCACCCTGCCGTGGCCACCCACAGACCACTTAGAAGTCCATGGTTGCTCTGCAGAAAGGCTTAGCAGATCCCCAGAGTGAAATCACCTTTAGAGCCCTTTAGAACAAAATGGTTGTTTTGATGGGGACTGGAATGTCCACATTCTAGGCTAAGGATTAGGGGAAGAAGAACAGTGTCCTGACAGTGTGAGCACTTGAGGAGACTGCTAGAGATGCTTCCAGAAACACAGCATGGATGACTCGTAGGTATCCCTAGGACAAGCCATTTGTAGTTGACTATTCTCTTTGTTCCCTGATAAACCACTGGCATCGTTGTGAGTCTCGGCAGGTTGACTTGCAATAAACCAGGCTTGAGAAACCTTAAGCAACGGGAAAGTAGACAGGCTAATTTTACAGCTGTCCACACGGAGACCCAGAGAGGAAAGAAAGCTGCCCGGGCCATGCTGCACAGCCCGGCCCTCCTCCTGCTCTGATCCCAGCAGGCCTGGACAGCCTGGATGTAACAGGGCCAGGGACCCCCTGAGGCTGGACGCCAAAACCCTACCCATTCATCCCAGTGGTGAGCAGTGAATCTCGCTGCCTCTCTTAAAAATCTCACAATTAAACAGGCAGAGAAATGTATTTCATAAAATATGCATATTGTTTGCTTCCTACAAAAGCATTTAAATCTCTCTTAGCTCATAGCCAAGATGAGCAATGGGAGGAACAATCTTTTACTGCATGTTTCAATCAGTCACCAGCCAGTAGCATCTTCTAGGGTGAATGCCTGTCATTGTCATCGCCGTCACCATCATTTCAACTGCTTGTGGTCTAATTTCACTTGAGTTTCGTGGGAGTTCAGAGTGTGTGTTGTATTAGTCATTGAGTCCACTCTTTGACCTGTCACAATGTTTAGGACATGACTGATGCCTACTGAATAGCAGATATGCTAAGTGTTTAATAAAAATTACTGAATAAATGAGTGAGGCTTCACATAAATTATGTATTGCCCTGTGAGATGGGCTAGAGCAGGTATCATCACCACCCAATTGCCTAGAAGGAGACTGAGGCACAGAGAGGAACATTGTCTTCACAGGGGCCCTAGGTTTTGATTTGACCTCATAGAGATGCACTGTCCTGCTTTGGTCACCTTGTTTTCCAGGAGCAGAGTCTGAGCAGTATTCTCCCTTCCCCTCCCTCTGGTCCTGGCCTGGGTGCCTTCCTTGGGGCTGAGTGCAGCCCTTCATCCATCCGGCTCCTGTGCTCCATCACTCTAGCCGCACTCACTCCCATGGATAATGGCTCCTTGTCAGCACTAGAGCCTGAGGAGCAAATTCTTCATTATTGCATGGAACTGACATGCAAGAACAATTGGACTAAATTGATTGTATTTTCCAAATCATCACCCAGCTTCTAATTCTATCTGCAAGATGGACTAATTTGGATGAGAATTAGCTTCTAAATTGAGAATCCAGGTCCTTGACTAGGAAGGGAAAAAAGGGCCTTGTGTAATCCAGTGGGGAAGGAGGTTTTTAGGCTTACCGTAGGCCCAGTAGCCTTCCCAGAAACGGTCTCTGGGTGAGTAGGAGATGAGGCAACCAGATGGGCCCCCTGCCATGCCCCTCTGCTTCACTCTGCCCCCTCCCATCGTTGCATCCATGCTTGGTAATGGTAATGTTATCTCAAGACCAATGAAGTAGAGTAGTATTCTGGCTCCACTGCTACCCTGGATGAAATCAAGGCAATGGGCAGAGGTAGAATTAAAAACCTTCTATCTCAGAGTTTGAAGGGCACCCACAGGCTGTCACATCCACACTCCTGCAGAGCAACGCTCTCCTGCACAGCTTCCCCAGAAATGTCTGTTTTATTTATGTTTGAGCCCAATGGCAGAGCCCCTACCGCCTTCTGGAAATCCCATTCTATCTTTGTTCTGTTCCCTTGAGTAAAAAGTTCTTTCTGTTGAAACTGGAACCTGTCTCCCTTTGACTTTTTGGGCCATGTCCCTAAGGGCAGTGCCTCTCAGTCTCTAAGGAATCTTCTGATTTTGCCTGGAGTCAGATTAAAGTGTGGATTCTGATTCAGTAGGCCCATTTCCAGAAAGTGTTAAGGTGACACTGACATCACTGGCCTGCAAAGCTCACATGCAGCCACTGTTCTAGGGCATGAGACAGGTCTCAGTCTGAAGGCAGTGATAATGTCCATCTTTTGATTTCACCAAGATAAAAGTCCTATATTCCATTAAATTCATAATAAACAAGTTTTATAAGTTCATAGAATGTCAAGTCTAGATGAGATCATCTTCTCCAAAAGGGATCTTGTCTCTCATTTTACAGAAGAGGAAACTGAGAACCAAGAAGGTCCAGAGAGATGCCTGAGGTCATACACCTGGCAGAGTGGGGAACAGAGTTAGATAGATACAGTTCAGGTTTGCCGAGCTAGGATCTTTCCCTGTGGTCCCTCAGCTGTGGTGGGAGGCAGGAGGAGAGAGGGGTGGGCCTCTCAGTCATACTCCCAGGGTTGTGAGGAGCGAGGTTTTGTAGCAGCTGCCAGGGAAAGGGGGATGGAGCCAGACAGATGGAGGAGAGGAAAAGGAGGTGGGGAAATTCCCAGGGAGAGTGAGTCAGGGAAGAGGCAAGACTCCCAGCAACTCACATTGAATGGGAAGAGTTCAATTAGGGTGGAGAGAGGAAAGGAGGAATCAGCCCTCCTGACGTGGGTCTGAGGCATGTGTCCATCCCTCCTGTCCCTGCAGTCCTTAGCCCTTCCCCCTGTATGGTACTCGGCCTTCTGTGCAGTACTCCTTGTTAACTTGAATGCTTTCCTACCTGGACACAATAAGCATCTCGAAGGCAGAGGGCATGATTTGTTCACCATTATTTCCCAAGGACCTAACCCAGGGCCTGGCCTACAGTAGGTACTTAATACATATTTGTTGAATGCCAGAATTCCTGTATAAATAATTAGAAGTAAGAAGTCAAAATTCAGAACTGTTCATAATAATAAGAAAATCTAATTACTATGGACCCAGCAGATATCTTGATAGGAAAATGTGGGATTTGGACCTGGGATAATCAAGAAGACTTGGGGGTTTGGGATGTGTGTGGTGAGAGAAGCTGAGCACTCAAGGATAACCCCGAGGTCTGGGCATTGGAAAAGGAGGAGAAGCGTGGGAAGGAGAATCAGATTTCTTATGAAAACCTGAGTTCTCTTTTGAATGAATATTAGATATTTGGGGGAAGATTCTAAGTAACGGATAGATATGATTAATCTCCCTGGACCTAGAGAAACTTCTGGAGGCTGTGGGGGTGGGTGTTATACGTCCTTGCCCCTGCAGCTGAGAGGATGCTGCCTCTGCTGTCAAGGGGCGAAGAGGGCGGCTGGTGGCTGACCACCAGGACCCACAGCTATCTGGGTTGCCATTGCTCACAGAAACTCCACAGCCTGCAAGGAGCCACGGGCACATATGAGGGAAAACCATCAGAAGACCAGAGTGGGGGACACGACTCACGGACACAGAGAAAACAGCCTAACTATGGCAACTACAAAACTAGAACACCCAGGGAGATTAAAACATAGCACCACAAATACTTCCTGGAGCTAGAAGTCCTGTTTTGCAAGTTGAAAAATTTGGTAGCTGAATCGAAGGAGATGGCAACTCTCAAGAAATAAATTAGTGACATAGAAGATCAAGTGGATGAAATATCTCAGCGCGGCAGCCAAAAATGAGGAGTTGGAAATGGTGAAGAGAAATGAGATAGTCGGAAGGCAGATCTTGGAGACTTCACACGTAAACAGTAGGAGTTTCAGAAGGAGAAAAGTGAACAGATGGGGCAGCGATAAAGAAATAATACAGATTTTTTTTTTTTTTTTTTTTAGGTTTGCCAAATACTTAAGTTTGGAGATTGAATAAGCTTGTTGAGCTGTAGGTGAGACTGACGAAAATGTCCCACTGGGGAATATATTGGGAAATGTGCAAAAAGTGTGTCTTTATCTTTACCACGTCCCCCTCCACCCCAGAGACATGTTAATCTTCATCCCAGCATGTTGATACCTTTAATACCTGCGCTGAGAGGGGCTGTGGGGGAGGCTTGACAGGTCTTATCAGTAGGGTGAGGGGAGGATAGAGTGACCTCGTGCTTCAGAACACGGCCCTGCTGTGAGTGACTGGATGCAGGTTTGATGTCCACACCTCTGATGCACATTAAAGAGGTAGGTGGGCTGGGAGGCTTCAAGCCTAGCCTTGGGGTACTGAGTGAAATGGGCATAATGCAGACACATGAATCCTCTTAGCCAGAATGCACACACACTTTCAGGTGCGTGGGTGCCAGTGGCCTCGAGTGGCCCAGTAACAGATCACGGTGCTGTGGGCCAGGCATGGTCAACAGCTGAGCTGACTGCATCAGCGGCCTATCAGGATTAATGTATTAAGACAAAGACATCACAGCATCAGCTTGCATCTTCCCTGATACTAAGGTACCAGGCAGAGCTCTTCATGACAAAACTCACAGGGACCACAACAAATTCATCAAACAGAACAAGCCTCTATCAAAAGTGCTAACAGCACTTTGGACATCCTGAGAGTGATAACAGACCAGCTGGGATCTGTATGTTCCTGCAGCCCCACATGGTTACAAGGATTCAGGAGCAGTGGTGTAACGTTAACTGGGGACAGATGAGCCACAAGGACGTTGGAGTTACGTGTGCAGTGAAAGGATCATGTGGTTGGGGCATTTAAAGATGTCGCTGTAGCCTCTCCACTAGGAAGACTTGATTCTTCGAAAGGGTGGGCTCCCGTTGTGCTCTTTGCTGTGCTGAGAGCATGAGAGAAGGTGGGGTGAGTAGACAAATAACGCTGGGCACTGGTGCGTGACCTGGCCTTGTGACACAGATTAGGAGAACTCAGAAAGGTCGTTTGCTCTGCCCCCTCCTCCACGTTTCTTGGCTCATGTTCTAAGAATAACAGTCATGTCAGCTAATGTATACATCTTCCCATAGTCTTTAGAAATAACTATCAGATACTTTACTTTATCACATCCTTGCATTGGGTAGAGATTACTGTGTACCCATTTTACAGATAGGATAATTGAGACATGAGGGTCTTTTCTTAAGGAAAAAAATAAGAAACTGGGAGGAACAAATTGGCCCCAATTCTTTACCCTCCTTTGCCTCTGAGCCTGTCTGTGCCATCTTCTTTGGACAACGAGTGTGTGGGAGTGACAGCAGGCCCAGTTGGTCTGACATCTGGTCTCAAGAGGCTGTATTACCATGTTGCCTCCTTCAGTCTTTGCCACATCTGTGGGAAGAGTTGTCGTGCCCTCAGCCAGGCCCCTGGGGATGAGTGGATGTGGAACAGATCCCTAAACCTCCCAGCACTTTTAGGCCCGTAGCTTGAACTTGAGCTCTGTCTGTTGAGCTGCTCATCTGGGAGAAGAGAAAGCTATTGTTTCATGCTGCTGAGATTCTGTGTGTTTGTTTTTGTTCTGTGGCTAATTTATGATAGTAAGAGCTAAATGATTCTCTCAGAGACAACACGCCACTGAGTATTTCAAATTTGGGGTGCAAAAGAATCACCTGCAGTTCCTGTTAAAACAAAGACTTATAAGACCCTAGGAGATTCTAACCTACCAAGTCTGGGGAGGGCCCAGGGTTCCCAATTTTAAGTTGGTACTTCATGGTTCTGCAGGGGGTTGTTGCATACTGCCCATTGAGTGGGAAAAGCTATGACATTTGTCTCTCTTTCACCTATGGCTGGGGTGGGGTGGGGGGAGTATGGTGCATTTTCAAGCCCGGGGTTTTTGGCTTTCAGAGTCCAAGTATTTCCCCCTTGCCCATCCCAGCTACAACAGGTGGAGTGGGAGTTGGTGGGGGCCTAGGGGCACATGCAGCCTATTGCTGTTGAAAGCTGGGCCCCTCTTCGTGCTGGGGGTGATGTCTTTCTAATCTCGCAAATTGTTCCAGGAACTTGCCTGCTGCTGTTCCTGATCTGCTCACAGCTGCAGTTCCTTGAAGAGCACAGCCCCTCCCTACACACGCAGGCACAAGCGCGCACACACGTGCACACGCGCTCACGCACACACACACACACACACACACATGCAGGATGACGCTTTTCTTTCTGCAAAGATCAAATTGGCCTCCTTGTTGCCAGCTCAAAGCAGCTGTTTATTTGTTGTTTCTGTGTTTTCAACTGTTGTGATGAGGTTTGCTTCCTTCTTCTTTAACTGAATTACGTGTCATTTAGCTCCTCAGCGCAAGCTGCAGATTGGGCTGGAGCCTTCTCCATGCAGGGCTTCAGATTCCTCCTGTCCTACAGTCCAATTAGACCAGCACAGCCATCAGGTACTCGTGCCCAGAGCTCCCCTCACAGGAAGAAGCCGGAAGCCTCAGGTGTTCCTCTGGCTCAGCCTGCCGCCCTACCAACTCTGGCCTCCCAGGGAGCGCAGTTCTTAACGGAGGACCTGGCTGGAAGCCAAGGTTGCCGACAGGAGCACATTCCTGAACTTGTTCTTAGTCCCACGTTCTGTGGGTCTTCAGGAACTCCAAAGCCCAGATGCCTTCGTGTGTGGGTCCACTGGCGGCATTCTGTTGGGCCATGCTGGTTGAGTCTGTAGGAAAGCAAACAGGAACAAGATTGCAAGAGAGACTGCAAGGATGTGGAGATGGTTGGCAGCAACACTGTGAACCAAATGCTTTCAGAACCTTTCTTGAACTCTTGGTACCCAAGTCTCATCAACACTGGCCCTGGAGGGGCAGAGAAGCTTGCCATTGGCTGTGCGGTCCTGTCATTTCCTGCAGTGAGCACTGGCGTTCATGCCTGCCTTTCAGTCCTGTTCTGCCCCCGAGCAGGTCGGCCCCCAGACCAGCTGTTGGGTGCAGAGAATTCAATATTGCTTTTATAAGTGATTGGCTTGCTGTGTGACTAGTGGCAATCACTTGCCCTCTCTGAGCTGGTGTCTTTTAAAGTCTGAAATGAGGTGGCTGGGTGGATAAGCTAGTTCTAAGATTCTTGCTAACTCTGTAATTTGCATGCATGTGTCTAAACTTAGTTACTTCTTAGTAATTCAGCAGTGAATTATCAATTTAGCATCACTGTGATTAGAACCTTGATCCTAAGGTAGATGAGAAACGGTGACAGGCTGCGTAAGATTCAAAGGGAACTGGGCAGACTCTGGACCTGAGGCCTGTAAGGCCTGAGGTTTACTTGGTAGCAAGCTCACCTGGGAACACTGGGGGGCAAAGGGGCTGGGAAATGCAGGGCAGCCATCAGGGGAGGTTTTAGCAAAGGGAATGCCAATTAGACAGATCACAAAGGTTGTGGAAAGTTGGGGTAGGCTAAAAGCTTGGTACAGGGGAGTCCCAGGAGAAGGTCAGCCTGGCAGGCAGCTGATGCAGGAAGATCTGGCAGCTGCAAACAGGACCTGCTGTAGGACTGAAGTTTCCTCCTCTGTGGAAGGGTTTCAGTAAATGCAGAGAGGTGGGAGGGAAGAGGGATTCCACCCTCCAGGAGAGAAAGTGCCAAGTGGGGAACAGAGCCTGGGACCCCCATGGAGGAGGAGGTGAGAGCTACTGCCAGTGCACACATTTGGGGTCTGCAGCTCCCCACATGCCCACCACCTACCCTAAGCACCGTTAGCTGTGGGGACCTCATGCTCTCCATGACAAGGACTGGGCACCTTCCCCTGCTGGGTGTTTGCCAGTCTGGGAGCCCTGCTGGTGAGGTCAGCTGATACTCAGCCAGGAGGCTGGCTGGGGGGCTGCAGGGGCTGTGGGTGTTCTCCCCCCGGGATCCCTGTGCCCAGCATATCTGAGGAACAGTGAAGTGTCTGCTAGGAGCCTGGAACCCAGAGGCACGATTCACTCCTCCCAAGTAAATTGCAGCTCCTCACAGCAGGACTGGCTGATGCAAGAAGATGATATGCGTTCTTTCCCTAATTAACCCCCAAACGGAATTCTGCACAGAGGGATGTTATTTCTTAGAAGCAGGAAGCCAGTGTTTTCTTCTCCTGGGAGGGAAGGACGGAAGTGCATGTCCAGGGCAGGGGTCCTGTGTGGCCCCTGACTCTCCTGGTCTTGGTTCACTCTTGTGTTCTCAGTACAACCTCCTGGGGACGTCCTTCACTGCATCAAACTGATGTCTAGACAACCAACGGAGTGGGACCTAAGGAAGATGAGGAAGCAAATTTCACTGGGGACGGGGTGTCCTCAGGAGCCTTTAGCTCTTCATGGCCCCACTGTCCAGGGCTGGGCTGCAGGGTTGCCTGGACCCCTCCCAGCTGGCAGCCCTGTGGCCACTGTGCAGTACACTAACCGGTGGAGGGCTCCCTGGCTTTGCTGAGGATTGTCACTGCACAGCCCACTGAAGCTCAGCACCCATCTCCCCCAGTTCCTGGCGGTGTGGTGCAGGTGCTAGATTTGATAAGGCTCTGTTGATTTCTTATGATTGTATTCATTTAGGTAAAATGAATTCCTTGAATAGGATACCATTTTCCAAATTTTACTTTAGAAAATATGGCCACTATAAGTAGAAGAAGTCAAAATTCAGGATGTTCCTGTACCAAGCAGGGCCTCTGCCTATCTTTGGGGTGGCACCCAGGGTGAGGTGGGTGCCCCTAAGCTTCCCTCCCTTCCACTGTCCTCCTTACCCCCAAAGTTAGTCCTCAGGTGGCTCCAGGTCCTTGGCACATGGTCATTTGATGGAGTTCAGATCTATTGAACTCATTTTGAACTGAGCATGTACTGTGAGCCTGCCCTGGAGGTACGAACACAGGCAGGGTGCAATCCCGGACCCCAGACCTCACAGTCATACAAGGAAGAGGACGTGGCAACAGAGTCCACATGGAGTGGTGAATTTGGAAGGAGAGACATCTAAGCCTGGAACTGAGTCTTGAGGGAGGATGAGGAGCTCTCCTGGAGGATCTGGGAGAAGGCGCCCTCCCCTCTGGGACTGGCAGCTGCTGAGACGCGGAAACTCCAAGGGCACAGTGTCTGCAGTTAATTTTTCTCAGAGAATCAGGCAGTGCTTCTTCAACCCTGATCCTGTGTTCCTGGAAAATAACATTGCACTGAAAGAACACTATGCCAGGAGAGTCCCCTGTTCCAGCCCAGAGGCAGCTGCCCAGCTGTGAGAGGCAAAGCCAGGCCAGAAAATAGCTCATCTGCTGGCTGCCCGGTGATGGAGAGCACCCCAGGGGGAGGTTAGCGGGAGCACCGTTGTTAGCATCAGCAGACAGAGAGGCTGCTCTCCAGACCCAGCAGCCTGCCGGATCTGTAGTAATGATGGGAATTGGGCGCTAATTACCATGAAATGACCCCTTACACTGCCACACAGCAACTGCAGGCTCCGGGGGATCATTAGACAGGTTCTCGTCTCCAGTTTGTAAAAATTGCAGTTGGACCTCACCTTTTTACAACACTTTTCAGTTGATAGAGGATGTCATGTCCACTGATTCCATTTGTTGGGACTATCGTTTCTGTTCACTAGTTTAAAAAAAAAGAAGATTTAAGAGAGGATTACATTTACATCACTAACAGATGGGGGAGCTGGGATTTGGAATTGTTTTTTGATTGTATCTCTATCCAGTTTCTGGACTGGGGAAAAAGGAAGGAGAAAATAACACCCACTGATTACTTTCCACTGTGAGGCACTTTACCTGTGGGAACTCATTTGATTAATTATATCTGTTTTATAGGTGAAGCAATGGAGCAGGGGTCCTCAAACTTTTTAAACAGTGGCCAGTTCACTGTCCCTCAGACTGTTGGAGGGCCGGACAGCGGGCCCCGGGACAGTCAGCTGCTAAGCAGGACAGGCAGCGCAGGAAAGACACCCAGTGGGCCAGATAAATGTCCTAGGCGGGCTGCCTGTGGCCTGCGGGCTGTAGTTTGAGGATGCCTGCAAGGGAGGCTCAGAGAAGTTAAATAACGTGCCCAATATTGCACAGCTGGTGAGTGGTGAGCTGAGATATATCTTCAGAGCAGTCTGACTATGCCTTGGGACAGGGACAGGGCAGGGCTCCTTATCAGTCCCACCTCTGTGGATCCAGCTGCTATCTTGCTCACTGAGTTCTGTACAGCTGAGCCTTGTAGGGAAGTCAGTGACTTTATTTACTTTAGCCAGCGCCACATAGGTGGGCCCCCTGCAAAGCCTTGTCTCCTTGGGGTGGCGTCTGAGAATGAGAACTCACCCCTGCATCTGTAGGCACCTGGGGAATGGGTCTTTCTCCAGAAACTATCCACAGATCTGACTGTAGGCTTTGTAGGGGCATGGAGGCTGGCTCTCAGAGGCCACCAGCATCTTTGCAGGGTCCACGGCCAGGGCCAATGTCATCCGGCCTTGATCCTAAAGATCAGTAGCCAATGGGAGAGTCCTCACATTCTGTCTTCATGTTTCCTTTACAACTGGGGGAAAAGCCCCAGGAATCGGACTCCGTGTCTTATAGGTGTCTCATCGCCTGGAAGTCTGGGACATTAGGTTCGACTTTAAAGTCACAGATAGTAATGCAGAAATTAAATTGTATTTTCTATAACTGGAATTGGGGCCAGTGAGTGAGGTCTGCCAAAATTTGCTAATTAGGAAGCAGATGTAGGCATGAAGTCTGCAGATTGGCTGTAGGACCTCAGAGAACAAAAGGAATTTCAGGACTATCTGGTACAACCTATTCATAAATGCAAAAACTGAGGCCCAGAGAGGGGAAATGAAGTTTCTGTTTATCTACATATAGCTGGTAAGTGGTTGGGCCGAGATTAGTTTCATGCTTATAGGTGCTTTTTTCCCCCCTTCTCATTCCCCTCCCCTACCCTCCCCTTCCCTTCCCTTCCCTTCCCTCTTCTTCTTCTTTTTTTTTGTAATATGCCATGATGTTGCTACTTTCTACATCCTATTTCTCATCTTCATTTTGGCCCAATTTACCAAATTAATTCAGATGAAAATGTTCATTCGGGCTGTAAATTGGCTGAATAATTGCTATATGAGTCTCATAGCGGAAGCTGTGTCAGCGAGCCCTGCAGCCTCGGAGTCCTCAAAGCCAGCGTGGGCACACTTCTGCCTCCAGCAGAGAAAATCCTGGCGGAAAGGACAGGCCCAGTGCCAGCTAGAGCGGAGTGCCTTCCCCTCCCCCTGCCCTCATGCCCCCTCGGGACAAAGCACAGCACGTGCCGGAAGAGGCTTAATATAAGAGGACAAGGAGAAAACTGGAGTTCATGAACTTGGGAATTCTTCCCACGTTAACTGTTTAACTTTTCCCGAAACTCTGACTTTTTCAGAGGCAGGAAAAAGCAAAATAATTTTTAAATTTATCTGAATTAAAAAAAACATAGGTATGACAGAGGAGGGAATGAGGGGGCTTTATGCTGTGTTAGAACACAGCATACTGGGTCGTTACTGACCCAGATGGTACAGCAGCTGATGGAGAGAGACCTACTGTGTGGGACCAGCCAGCTAGGGATCCTCAGGTGGGAGTGCATGCATGTGTGTGTGGGTTTCTGAATAAATACTGCTGGTAAAAATGGCTTGTTCTTTCAGAAAAAAAAAAAAAGCAGTTTAGAACCTTGCTTTATACCAGCAAATATGTTAATGGGAGAAAAATCAAGCCAAATTAAAATGAAAACTGAAATAAGTCAGTGCCTGTCCCTACACGATAAAGGGCATTCTAGGCATAAAAGTGACGAAATCAGTAGCAACAGATTCGCTATGTATATTTTTAAAAACTTCACTCCATCAGAAGGATTCTACAATGAAACGGCAAATGCGACAAGTATCAAAGACGGAGAATAAATGATCTGAGGAGCCCGTGTCAACATAACAAAAATATTAAGAGCCCAATAGGAAAATGGACAAAGATTGTAAATAGACTGTTTGAGATATCAATGAGTAAGGAACACATTAAAAATATTAAATAAGATAAATGTAAATGAACAAAAATGAGATAGTATATTCACCTACCAAATTAGGAAAGATTTAAAAGAAGTCCTTTTAATGTGCTTCAACGCGTCGAGGTCCATTAATAACCTTCCCACGTGGTGACTGCTGATGGAAGACTGAGTCTGTAGTGCTGCTGCTGAAAACAGTGTGGATGCCGCGGGTATTAGAAGCCTCAATATGTATGTTCAAATCATTTGACTAGATCATTGTGTGTGTTAGAGATGCGCGCTTATCAGTGTTGATACCAGGGAACCAGTCCCGGCGTTCATTCATTCTTTAAATCATTTATTTGATAATTATCTCGATCTGTTGAGCTCTAAATGCTGTATGAGATGTTGGGAGCACGTTGGTGAATGGAAAGTAAGTGGCTTCTGCTTTTGGTGGAATTTACAGTTGAATGGGGAAGACAAGTAATGAATGAGTTAACAAAGAGTGAAGAATTATCCAACAGTTATGGTTGGACAATGGCATTATATTATTATCCTAAATGTTTGATTATGGTATATCCTTGCCATAAAATATTATGTGCCCATTAAGAGTAATGTCTGTAAAGAATGACATCCATTTGTCCAACAAATATTTATGGAATACCTAATGTGCACCCAACCTAAGGGAGGCCTTGAGGATACGTGCAATTGTCAAAACAGACGATTTCTGCCCCCCAGTCCTCATATAACCAGGAAATTAGCTGTCAGTGAGGACTGTGATGGAAGTGCAGGACTAAAGCAGCCCCTTGGACAAGTGAGTGTGTGATGGGAGGTCAGGGAAATCTTCCTGGAAGAAATGCCATCTCAGCTGAGCCACCAAGGGTGAGTCAGAGTGACTCAGGTGAAGAGATGGAAAGGGCTCTGGGCCTTTGTGCCTTGATACGATGTTTCTTAAAAGTCAGAATTCACAAGCCTGCCAGTGCCCACCGTGACATCAGTGCTATAAACACCAACACATACCAGAAGGAAACACATTAAAGTGCCCACAGTGGCTGCTGGGATATGTGATCTCCATTTCCTGCTTTATTCCTTTCTGCTAAGTCAGGCCACAGGTTTTTTGAATGTTGCTCCCGTCTCCTCCCTGACCTACCTCAGCAACCGCTGGGCTTGGCCACCTGGCAGTTGGCCCCAGTCACACAAAGCACCAGGGGTGGTCATCTAAGCTCCCAAACCTTCAATATCTGGTTAGGAAAGTGCTCCGAGCAATGAGGGAAGAAGATGGGAACCCTTGCCACCCACAGAGAGAAAGTGGAAAATGGTATTTTCAAGATGAGCTGTGTTTTGGAGACTTGATGTTTCCATTTTGTTTTTGATAGAGAAAACTGGGTCTGAGTAAAGAACAGTGAATGTCATCAGTGTCATCAGTGGACTGCGGGAGGAAGGGGGTGTTCTACAGAGCTGCAGGGAGAGGAGCGCTTCCTCCCCATCCTGGACAGCCTGGACTGTCTTCCCCACTCTGTCCACCACACTGGCCCAGAAGTGGTCACCCTGACCTGCTCCTACTAGGGCAAATGCTCCTTTCTTTAAGCCTCTCCCTCCCACCTGACGTTTCAAAGGAACCCATGTCCAAGATTAAACTCCTAAGTCTGGCCATGAGTTCTGTGTGGGCTAACACTGGACCCTTTTGACCTTGTCCTCTATCTGGAACACAGTCCCCTTTCGGCATCGGCTCCAGGAAAGCCTTGCAAAGGTAAGATTCTGTTAATGACTACCCTTCTCCCTGTACTCTTCCTGATCACCCAAATCCAAGCAGGCCTTTTTCCCTAACTGGCCTGGCATTTACTGTCAGAAACACTCATTTGACATTTATCACATTTTGCCCTTTATGGCCAGTTATTTGTTCCTGGGTTTGCAACTCTCCTCCTAAATGCAATGATAATATTATCATCCTTATGTAGAAGGCTCTCTTTCCCCTCTTCCACCTGTTAAACTCCTGCTGAAGACTCCCAGGCCCCGTTTGGAAGTCACACCCTGCCCTGGGCGTCCACTGTGGCTTTCTGGGTTCATTGCTGGTATTTGCCCTCTGGGATGATGCATTCCCTGTGAGGCTAGATACCGCATCGGACCAGTCCCAGCATCTCTTGGGTGCCTTCTGAGTGCTGGGGTCTATCTGGCTGATGCAATTAAATGCTGAACAACGTGTGAATGGACAGAAATGAGTGGAGAGCTTTGTGAGGACTGTTCAGGCGTGTTTCATGTATAGGTTGGCTGTGTCAATGCTTTTTTCATATTACATCAAGAGTACTTTGCACATAGCACGTGCTTAATGAATGGCATCGCTATATTAATAGCCATCTATGTATTGGTAACTTTATTGAGAATATTATTGAATACTGTCATCCCTAACAGAAATCTGCCATCCAGAGGCAGGGCCTAATTCATCATTAGGGAGGAAAATTTCCTTCTGGAGCTGTTCTGTTCTCAGAGGAAGGCCCTCCTGGTCAGAACATAGACAGCCAGAGTTACGTGCAATCCTAGTCTGCATCTGGTGATAGGGCCCCTGACTTATGTCCAGATGCTCTCCCTGGGATGATGCCCCGAGATGGGGGTATGGCTACCATGCTGTGTGAGGGCTGCAGGTGGCTCTCCGTCTGCCCACCTGTGTGGCACATCCATCTGTGACTTGCAGAGACATGATTAGAACAGTGGTCAGATACCGGAATAGTCCTTGGGGGTGTAGGGCTGTTGCCAGTGGGAATGTCTATTTCCTCTATGACAACTCAGGCCTAGTGTCCACCTTGGTGGCCACAGGGGCACTCTTCAGTAGGAAGCCGGTTGCCCCTACCCTCCCTTCTGCACAGAGGAGACATTTGTGTCCATAGAAGTTCCTCTAAGCATCTGAGCAAAGAGAAAAGAAAAAACCAAACAAAACCAAATGCAGAAATCTCTAGCTCAGCAGAGCCGCACTGTCCGACTGGCTGTATTTATCCTGACAATTTTTGTCCCTTGTTTTTTCCCCCTGAGTAAAGCTGTTCTTCTGATCCCAACAACTCTCAGGGAGAGGCATGCCACTGAGATAATTATTTATAAAAGTTGCTGAGGCATCACAGCCACTGAGAGCCCCCACCTCGCGGGGAGAGCGGATTCTGCTGAGAGAAATTCTTCCCTGCTTCCTCCTCCATCCTTGGTGCCCGCAGCCTTGGCAGGCGAGCCTGGCCATGAGGCCGACTGGAGGTGGGCACAGGTGCCTGGGACCTCAGGTGCTCAAGGTGGTATAGCCCTTGTCGTGTTCTGCTCTTCAGAAGGCCCTGGAGATGGGTTTGGGTCTTATGGCAGAAATCATTCTGGCTGACTTATAAAAGGACCTGGGGGTAGGTCCAAGGCCACCAAAGAAGGGCTTAGGGGTGTAGGGACAGGAGACAAAGTTGGAGGTGGCAGTGACCAGGTTGTGGGAGGAAGCATTGTGAGTGGTAACTTTGAGTTGCTACCCACATAATTTCTTCCTATGTCAAATCTATGATCCTGGAGAGAGAAGCAGATGGCATAAAATCTATCTGGGGTCAGGGAAGATTCTGGAAAGTGCGAATGGATTGCAGATCCCCTTCCTTCCCAGGTATATCAGGGCTATGGTACAGGAAGCTGACTGTCATTGATCCTACTTTGGACTTTACGGCCAAGAACAGTCCTTGAGTGGGCAGAATTTTGTATCGTCTACCATGGTTTTGGGACAGTACTAACCCTTGGGGTCCCAAAGTCAGGTGCCTCACCTCCTCTGTTCCTGGGCCTATGCCCTTTCAACAAAGGTCACATAGATTTGGGATAGAACATGGACTTGGTCCTTATGAGCTTAAATCTCCCTGAGAATTCATTTCCTTACTTATTAAACAAGAGTGGCGTGTGAGGGTCCCAACAGCTAACCTGGGTAATGTCCCTCACAGTTTCTGCTCCCAGTGGGCCATCATGCTCTGAGGGGTCATGCCAAGTGTCAGAATCAGTGAGTCCTCCCCCAAGCACTGAGGTCCCTGCTGCCCACCTTGGGGCAGGATACACCACTGGTCACGGGGAGGCCCAGGCAACCTTCTGAGCGATGTTTCCATTTTGCGTGGTCTGAACCACTTCTACGAGGGGAAGGGCTGCTGCTGGTTGTGATTGGGACCGTGCTGGGCTCTGGGTTGTGAGGTTGGGTGGGAGTACAGGCCTCTGGGGACGGCAGCCCTCCCCCACCAGTTACTCCACAGCACCTCCTTCAGGGAATTTCCCAGGGTGCCCTTGGGCCAGGGCCAGACTCTGAAATCCCAGGAGCTAAAGTCTCCCGAAAGTCAGCCTTCTGGTAGCAGCCGGCTTCTCAATTCACCCAGAGATAAGAAGAAAGTCTCCCGATCTAATCGCTCTCTGAATTTTCCCTGAGGTTTCTGCTGCTCTTTGCTGTAGCACCAAAGCCGTATTAGTGAGTGCCAAAGCTCCTTTATAAATGGTCTGTGACTTCAGAGGTCTGCTTGCTGATGGAGCCATCTACTTGGGGTTTTGTGGGTGGAGAGAGCAACTCAGAAGCTTCTGGAGAATTCCTCATGGGATTGCCCACGTGTCCTATCTCAATCAATGCATCTAAGCATGGGCTCAGAACGCATAGAAAGAGAGTTTTCTAGAAGGATCATAATAGTCACAGCCTTTCTGGCCTCTGGGTCCCCACAAACCTGGATGAACCTCAAGATCTCACTCAGAGGCACAACAAGGAAAGATTTGAATCCCTGGGGAATCTTTTAGGCCCATTGCCAACCTGGCTCAGTCACAGAGGCCCAGGGGCATGAGAGAGAGAGAGGGAGGAGTCAAACCACATCCATCTGACTGGTGGAAAGGATTGGTTCTGTTGCAGCCGATGGGTTGGCTGTCGCCACAGAATTGGGGGAGACCCACCTGCAGCGCCAGAGTGGGCTGGCTCTGCCCATCCTGGGGAGCTCATGGTGGTTACAGTTGGCAGCAAAAACCGATTCTCAGTTCTCCTGTTGCTCCACTGGCAAATCTCCCATTGGTCCCTTTTCTTTTCTGTCTTCTTGGGTGGGCAGCCCCAAAGACCTCTTGTAATCACCCTTGGATTTTCTATGGAGGTATCTCTGTCCTTGAAAGTCCAGGCTATCGCAGTGAACAAGGCGTGAGCCCTATTCTCAAGCTAAGGTAAGCATGCTGGCCCTCCCTTCATGCCCTTGTTCCAAGCTAAGCTCTACTTTTAAGTCACTTACTCAAAATAAAACCCAGCATCTTCTGGCTTCCTTGTTCCTCTCCCCCCAGTTGCAGCTCACTGCTGTGACAGCCTTCTTCCCCACTGCCAAAGCCATAGCTGGCCTGACTTAGACCTTCTGGCCATACCTCTGGGCCTAGACAAACAGCCTTGCTTAGACTCCTTGAGAACTATAGGCAGATTAATCGTCCCAAGGCTCTGCTTTGATGATATCATTTTTATAGACACATAAAAAGGAACATTTAGGGATTCAGTCATGCTAAATCTTAACCATCTTTACAGATTTTTTAGTGCAACCATCAAAATTGTCACCAGCCCTGAAGGTCCCATGTTAATGGTGTCCATGATAGGACCTCCTTGCAGGAAGGGGCGGGCACTTGGAAACAGGCATGACCTGGCACTGTGGGAGATGCCCTCACCGGGTCTGATCTCATGTGGCCACTGCCACCTCTGACTTATGACCAGACCCATTTTCTCCTGAGTGCTCCCGTGGTTACCTCTTGCTCATCCTTCTTAAGTAACATAAGTAATCACTCCCTCTGGATACCATCTGCTCTCAGAGATGGGCAGTTCACAGCCATCACAGATGTGGGCTGGCTGGACATGGTGGCCTGTAATCCTAGCACTTTGGGAAGCTGGAGTGGGAAGATCACTTAAGGCTAGGAGTTCAAGAGAGAGAGGGAGAGTCAAAAAACAGCAAAATCAGCTGAGTGTGGTGGCGCACACCTATAGTCCCAGCTACTTGGTAAGGTGAAGCAGGAAGACCACTTGAGCTCAGGAGTTTGAGGTTGCTAGGGGCTATGATGATGACATCACACTCTAGTCCATCCATCCATGAATCCATTTGCCCATCCATCCACTTGTCCATCTATCTATTTATCTACCATTCATCCATCCACTTGTCCATCAGTTTGTCTATCAATCCACCCATCCTTCCATTTATCCATATATCTTCCCTCCATCCATCCATCCATTCATCCACTTGCCTATTAGTCCATCCAATATTAATTTAGCCCCCACTGCATGCCAGGGTCTGTTCTCAGCCCCAGGGATATACTCATGAACAATGTAGGTATAATTCCTGTCCTCAGGAAGATAGCGTTCTAGTGGTTTTAATCCAGTAATGTTAAGCAGCATTTAAATTAAATATTTTAGATATTAGTTACCTCAGAAATGAAAAGTGTCAGGGCTAGAAGAAGCCTTAAATATCACTGAGTAAAACCCTCTCATTTTTACAAATGAAGAATCTGAGGCCAGACAAAAAATATGGGCAACCAGAGGTCCCCCAGCTGGACAGTGGCTCAAAGAAGACAGAGCCTGGGCCTCTTTCCCATTGCCTGGTACCATCTCCCACTCTGTCATTTCCAGGTTTAGACGTGGCATCTGTGGGTGGATGATTTATAAGGCCGATGTGTACACATTATGGTCGCAGGTGGAACAGAGAATACAGTGACATTTCAGGAGATTGAAACCGAGGATGAGAGGGAGAGCTTCTAGAATGGAAACGCTTGATATCTGTGAGATGCATGATCATGTCTCAGGGAGGGAGACTGTGCAAAAGCCTGGCAGGACTGTCCCGTGGGGGGAGAGGAGATGGGTAAATTCAGTTGTCCCTGCAGATGTTTACCTGGATGAGACTTTCACCATCCGGGCTCCCAGGCAGGGTGACAGGCCTCCATGTCTCCCTCCCCACCTGGCCTGGCTGGTCCATGTGCCTCAGAGTCCCTGTCCCTGCAGCCTCTTCTGGGCCCATCATGTGGCTTCTACCTGGGGCTCTATTCCAGGCTCACAGCCCCGGCTGTTGAGCTGTGGCTGGCCAGGCCCACAACGTCTGCATCATCTTGTATTCATTTCCTTCTGATTCCTTTCCTCCGTGTTTCCTTCCTTGCTTTTTTCCATGCCATTGTGTACATAGATCGTGATATCTGAATGGTGCACTGGAGCAAGGTGGAGGGGCCTTGGACCATCTCCTTGGGACTTGGTGAAAATGTTTATTACATTTTCTTACATTACTTAAGGTGGGTGAAAAATTACAAAATACACAATTTTAAGAAAGATAAAACAGTTCTAGAAACCTGCAAAATACTTTAAGTAAGAAAATTGAGCTGGCTTTCTTGAGCATTAACTTTTTTAATATATGTATTTTTGATGCTTAAAAAATAGCTGCGATGTAATTTGTGCTTCAGATTTAAGTGTATCATTTGTTCAAATTCCTGATAGGCACCATTGATTTACTAGAAACTTTGCTCACGTAAGTAGGGGCTAAAAGTTTTAAAACTGTTTTTTTAAATAACCATTTAGAAATTTGTAACAGTTGAAATTCTATGTAAGTCCTCAAATAGTTTTCTTTTCTTTCACTGACAAAAGTAATATTGAAATTTCTTATAATGGATTTCTCATTGGACTTTTTCATATGAAGAGTTCTGAAATAGAGAATGTGTGTGCACGGTTAGAGGAATCAGCATGCTCCCTGCTAAAGGGCACATTAGGTGGACACAAACGGATGGACACAGGTATGGGGATGTGAATATTTGGGGTCTCTGTGTACAGCTGCGCCCAACAGAAGCCCCTGCCCAGCTGCTATCAGGGGCTGTGCCCTGGCGTGATGGGGCACAGACTTCTCTTATGTTGACTGGGGACCTTGCTTTGCTATGCTGTGCCTGAGAGCTGCAGTGGGGCTGTTTGAAACTGTGGGGCTGATTGGGCCGCCTGTCTCTGGGGCTTGTGTCTCCTGCCTCCCACCCCTTTCCCCCAGCTGGGAAGCTCTGCTTAGCATATGGTTCAGGAGGTGTGTCCACACCCTCCCCACGGCCACTGAGCCCTCTGGCATTTCTCCCATCTGCTACATTTTGAGCAGATGACAGTTTTTTCCTACTCTCCTGCAAAGGTTGAGGCTATTCAGGAGATCTCCCATTTCTCTTCTTTGGTATCTCAAATTCTCCACTCCTCACCTCCCCCTCTTTTCTGCTATTTTCATTTGCAAATAGTATTTGCAAACCACTGTATCCTCCAGACACCCTGTGAGGTGCGGTGTATGGGTGGTGCAGATGAAGGACGAGGTAGGTCTCTTCTGCTGGGGACTCCACGGACTCCTCACATGGGTTCTGTGTCTCCAGAAAATCTCTGCTACCTCTTTCGTTACCGTGTTACTACTCCATCTAACCCACTACCTGGTTCATCTGAAGTCAGGCTCCTGGAGCTGCCCCTGGTCCTCCCTGTATATTGTCGGGATCCTGTGCTCTCCACACACAGAGGCACCAGAGGAGGAGATGCAAAGTCAGTGCCCTCCTCTCCCTCAGCCTCTTGGACTCTGATGAGCCCCTTGTGCTTCTCTCTCTCCTTCCTACCTCCTGGTTTTTCCTCTTACCCTGCTGGGGTTTCTTTCTACCACTGCTGGACAGAGATGCCTGGAGAATTAAAGGTCAGTGTGGTAGGAGAGCAGGCGTGGGCCTAGTGGGAAAGGCAGGGGCTTCAGTTTCCCCGCACCCGGGATTCCAGGACTTCCGTCCAGTTAACCTGGCGATCTTTGGATTCCTACTTTGGTTTTTACCTCCTGCCATTAACGGCAGTGAACAGCCTCAGGTGGCAGAAATGTGCTTTGTGTTTGTTTAAGAAACAGTAGGGAACAGGTTAGGGACCAGATCCTGTTTTCCAGATCAGTAATTTGGATCAAATGCGAATCTTCAGAAGCAGCTCACAGCGTGGGCTGTCCCCGAAGTCTCCAAGGCAGAGAAGCCGCACTAATCCGTCTGGCACTCAAGGGCCCTGACGTCCTGTCCTGGAAGAGGTATTGTCTGGACCAGAGGAATCCTCCTTCTCCTGCCCAATACATGGCTGTTGCTCCCAAGAGTCTGTGTGAAGCCCTTGTCTTCTGCCCTCTCTCTTCTCCCTCTGAGGCTTCCCCTATCCCAGTGGCTCAGCCTTCACGTCTCTGCACTTGGAACTCAAATCTGTAACACTTCTGTCCTTGTCTTACTAAGCTTTTCCCTAAAACAGTTCCAAAGACAAGGGGTTGGATGCAGACAATTTGTCTGGACAGTGACCTCAGCAACTCCAGTGAGGACCTGGATGGTGTGTTGGGCAAAGAGACGCCTCTCCAGGGATGCAGGGCTGAGCAGCCACTGCTCGGGGGTAGAATATGCAGCAGAGTGTCCCCTGGACGAGGGGAGGGAAGGCAAGAAATACCTCCTAGGTCATAATGTGCTCCCTGAGTAATTAGAGGGTTGGAACTGGCCTGTGGGAAAAGGGAGGGTTGGAAATTAAGCTCCATAAAAACTCCTGAATGACAAGATTTGGTGAGCTTCCAAACTGCAGAACAGAAGGAGGTGTACCCCCAAAACCTTGCCCCGTGTGCCTCTTTATCTGTCTGTTCTGTGCGCTTTATAATGGGGTGGATATAAACCAGTGTCTGTCCTTTCTAATGAACTGTTACATATAAGCAAAGTATTTCTCTGAGTTTTTTGAGCCATCCTAGCAAATTATCAAACCCAGGGAAGGGGGTCCTGGGAGCCTCTGATCTAGAGTGGGTTGGACACACATGCAGGTCACACCCTGGGGCTTGTGACTGGCATCTGCGGTTCGTGAAATCCTGTGGGACTCCAGGTACAGAGCGTCAGAATTGAATTACTGGACACCCAGTTAGTGTCCTTGGCAGAATTGCTTGGTATGTGGGGACCCTCCCCACATTTGGTTACAAAAGTGCTCTGCATTGAGTGTGAGAGTAGAGAGAAAAAATGGTTTTTTGTTTTCTTTGCCCAAAGTGACTTGCCCAAGATCTTGTTGCCAGGAATCAAATCTAGGTCTCTGTTTCCTGCTCCGGGACTCACTGGATCTGTTAAGTGCAGGCAGTTATAAGAGGGAGGGATGGTGCCGGGGGTACATGGGTGGCTTGTGCTGAGTAAGAGACGGCAGGGCCCCAGGTGGGGCAGAGCACTGAGGCACATTCAGCGTGCTCCATTCTGAAAGACCGAGGCTGCAGAGTTTGATGGCCAGGCAGGCCAGGCCTTCGCTGGACACCTACTGAGAAAGTGGCACCAGCTGTGCTTGGTTGGTGAAAACAGGGAAAGGGTGGCCATCCTGGCACAGCTGAGGCCTCCAGAGGCTCCCAGAAAGGGTCTGCGTGGGATCAGAGATGCCTCTGCCAAACACAGGCCGCAAGAAAGCTCTGCACAAACACAAAAGAAAACACTCTACATCGTCTTCTTGGCAAGGGAAAACTGGAAGCTGATGCCAGAGACCACAGTGTGTCTTTACACTTACCTGTAGAACAGACTGCGCGTTTCCGATATTCTCAATAAATCCTCGTGCTTTTTCCCTGTGGTTCTGAGATAAACAGTCCCTCTAGTTGTCATTATATAGGGACATCTGGGCTCCAGACCCTGCTGGTTCGGGGGAAATGGTCCATGGTCCGAGAGGAAATATTGAGGATTTTAAAGCGAGACTTTGTGATTTATAAAAACTGCGTTTGAGGAGGTGTGAGGGATCTTCCTACCTGTGAGGGCCAGCGAGCACCACACTCCAGCTTCTGGACTCATGATGCTTACAGCCTGCTGGTGGTAGGAAGGTTGGGTCTGAGACCTCTCCAAGTACCCGCGTGCTCAGTGGGGGCGGGGTTCATCACTCTCGGGTCAGAGGGAATGTACTGGTGATACGCAGCAGGTGACAGGGAGATATACACCGTATCATTAGTTAGCAAATTTCTCAAAGGCCATTTGAAAGGCTGTTTGAAAGGTATAATATTTGTCTGGTAACATCTTTAAGATCGATGAGGTTTTCATAATGTTTATCCAGGGGAATAAAACATTAATAATCTTTTTGTTAGTTGAGACTTTGATTTTTTTTCTGCTACTGACATGAAGTGCTACCTCCTTTGGGGCGGTGTGTGCACCAATTTCCTCATCAAAGGATTCCCACACCCAGAGACGGAAGCTGAGAAGCAGTCCCCAGAGTTCTCTGCGTGGGTGTGATGGTCACATGGCTTGTTTTAGGCCAGGTGTGCCAGATGTGGTCTTCTTCATATGGCCCCACGTCACCCTATAACAGCCCTGTGGAGCAATAATGTTCAGAGACCCAGCCCAGCCAGCACACATGTGGACATGTCAGTGCTGGGTAGGGTACTCACTCCCTCAGACTCTACCCTTCCATTGTAAGGACCCCACTGCTTTCAAGTTCAAACTCCCCACAATCAATTTTAGCAGGATCGTAAGACCTTTTTTTTCCCAAGACAGAATCTCACTCTGTTGCCCTGGGCTAAAGTGCCGTGGTGTCATAGCTCACAGCAACCTCAGACTCTTGGGTTTGAGCCTCCTGCCCCAGCCTCACCAGTAGTTGGGACTACAGGCACCTGCCACAACACCTGGCTAATATTTCTATTTTTTTAAATACCGACGAGGTCTTGCTGTTGCTCAGGCTGGTATCCAACTCCTGAACTCAGGCAATCCACCCGCCTCGGCCTTCCAGAGTGCTAGGATTACAGGCATGAGCTAATGTGCCTGGCCTATAAGACCTCTTTTTACAGGAAAACCCTTGAAGGGTTGTGGGTTGCTATCCTCTTCTCCAAGAGGTGTGCAGAATAAGAGCCATTGCTCTGATCAGACATCCTTGGGTCACGCATGGCTTGTTTCACTGCCTTGCTTCACATCCTGGATCCTTGTTTATCTCTTCTGTAAGATGGGATGGTAACAGCACCTGTTGTGTGGATTAAATGTAGCAATGTGTGGGCTCTCAGGTCGGCGGCCACCACATAGCAAAAGCTCAATAACTACTTGATAGAAATGTGTTTTACTGATTTGAAACATACATTTCTTGCCCACATTTCAGTACTTCTGCCATAGGAATGTGACTTCAGCTAGGCATTGGCCACAAACAGTGCTTGTTGCTGGTACATACCTAAGCATCAGAACTCCAGCCTTGGAACTTGCAGACTGGGTGTCAGTGGCCTAGAAAATCACCCAAAGGACAATAGAGGTAGATTTTCTAGGCCTGTAGGAATCAGATTGTGGTGGAGGATGGTGAATTAGGTATGCTTAGCAATATTCCCAAAGCCAGAGTCAAAAGTAGGCTAGCTCTAAATAATTGCAAAACCCACTTAAGAGCTCCCAATGGCTTTTCTTTCTCATATAGCTCCCCACAAAATGTTGCATCAGCCAAACTTGTGAGAGACAATATTTTGTAGAAAAACCCGAACATCACCAGCTCTGAATCAAAAGCGATACAGCAGGGTTGGATTCTGGATGTGAAGAAGTTTTAAAAATATCTTACTCAATTTTTTTTATAGATATTTTTCTTTTCACATATGTAGAGGAGCAATATATAAGAAAAAAAAAAAGCATCACTCAAATAAGCCTGGATAGCTTTTCAAATAAATACAAAATAAAAATCTTCTAAGGATACAAAAAACTAGACTTGTGTTCTAGTGTAATCGGCAGTCTTTTTTCCTTAATAAATAGTACATAATAAAATAATGTCATACAATTGTAAATGTCTTATATTCAGTATGGTGCAGGACTAAGTAAGTCACAGGGATCTTTGGTTCCTCGAAGCCATTCACATGTGCTATGACCCGATGGTTGTATTTTCTCTCCTCTGACTGACGTGCCAGTGTTTCATTGTGGTGGTAAATTTTTTGTGTCAACTGAGCTAGATTATGGTGCAGGGCTATTTGGTCAAACACTAGCCTCGTTATTTCTCTGGAGGTATTTTGTAGATGTGATTAACATTTATGGTCAGTTGACTGTAAAGAAATAAAACAGATTACTTTCTATAACGTGGGGGCTGGGAGGGGATCTTAGCCAGTCAGCTGAAGGCCTTAAGACCAACAACTGGGGCTTCCCAAAGGAGAAGGAATTCTACTCTTACCTGAATTTCTAGCCTACTGGCTTATCCTACAGGTTTCCAACCTGTCAGCCCCTGCGATTGCTTGAGCCATTCCTTAAAATAGTTCTGTTTCTCTGGGAAACCCTAACTAATATAATCTTTGAAAGTAGGTTGGATAGAATTGAACAGTATGCCTAATGTAAAACAAAGTTATATTTAGAGAAGACTTGCTTTTCTTAATGCAGGCTATTTTTTGCATCATCTTTTTGGGTGGTTGGTCGACTCCTACCTGCTGACTTACATCATAATCCTTGAATCTTCCCTGCACTCCCATGACTAGCTTGGGCAGACCTACATGCTAGATTTCTATCTAGCCCAAGTAATTTCCCCTTCACTAAATTTGGCCGATTGCTTTGGGCACCATTACCATTTGGTCCGTGGGACGTCATCTGATTCCACCTTCCTGTCTGCTGCAACTGTAGGTCTGAGTTCTGTGCCCCTGCAGGTGCAGGAGAGATGGCGCCGATGACGTCCTCGCTGCCAGGCATGGACCAGTCATCTTGGATTCTCGCAGTGCAGCTCAGCATCTCCGGAGTCAATTGCTCTGGGCTCGGGCTGCACATGGACAGAAGTGAATGAGCTGTATTAATAGTTCTCTCGGCATAATCCATCATCCCCTCAACAATGCATTTCTGGCAGTTAATTAGAAGCCACACAGTGGAATAACGAACATCGTGTTTAGAATCACAATCTATGGGTAAACAGTAGATCAGACGGCCCTTGTCTCCCATCACCCTGAATGTCTTAAGCATCTGTTTCTAGGGCCTGTTGAGCGCTCTTTAGCCAATAACATGCTGAATGGTTTTGAATGGCTTAATCACTCTACCTGGGCATGGGCGGGAGTGAAAGGAAGGGGGGAGCAGAACTCAGGACGCTGAGGATGCAAACGGCAGGGCAGCAAAACCCGTGTCCTTCCCCTGGAGCTGCCCACAGGGGTACAGGAAGTAGGGGGAGTCTGAGCAAGGAAGTTTGAGTTACAAGCGGCCAGAGGTATCTAGTCCAATCCTCAGAGGCTTGAGGAGGATGTGCATGCCGGACTCTCTTCTGCTCTTCAGGGAGGTTTGGGGACCGGCTGCAGCCAAGACACAGGCAGCTCTCCCAGAGCCCCAGATGCTCTCAGTCATTCCTGTGTTGGCCATGAGAGAAATGTCTGTTCCTCACACAGGACAGCCAGCAAACCCAGTCTTCCAGTCTAGCTCCCCCTACAGTCTCCAGCCCCACAATACAGCTACAGACAGGTGGTTCCTTTGACCTGAAGGAACTTGGCTTCTGTTCTTCTGTTATTGCCTTGTGGGTGGCATTTCCCACCTGAGGAACCAAGAAAAGCCTGTCTCTGGGGGCTCCTGAGTGCCTGGGTCTGGAAGGGACAGCATTGTTCAACACCTTGGTATCTCTGGATCCATTAAGAAGTATCCTTTCATATTCTTGTTTGGGGGTACAACTAGTCTTCCTGTGTAGTATGCCCTTGGGTCCTCTCTGGAACCCCCAGAGTGGTTCCTAGGGGGTCACCAAGATAAGGATCCAGCTCCACAGCATTGCATAATCCCAGCTCTTACTATCTATGGATGCAGAGCAGAATACTCAGACTAAGACTTAGTTTCCTCATCTACAAAATGGGCATGCAATGATTATTTCTAAGATTACTAAAAGGAATAAATAACATAATCATTGAAAGTCTTTGATTAATCCCTTATAGCGTCTTGTCTTGTGCATAGTAAGTGCTTAGTAAATTTGTGCTCTGTGTGTGTGTGTGTGTGAGAGAGAGAGAGAGAGAGAGAGAGAGAGATCGTCTTTGGGATCACTCACATTTATTTTCTTGTTTCTCCAATACAGCCAGGAAGTTCTGTACTTGGAAGAGATGCCTTTCACGTCTCATGGGTGAGTGGAACGTATTTCTAGATCCTTTCTTACTTAACCCTCTGCTGAGCTAAGGATGTGATGTGTCAAAATCATCTTAGGGATAGGTGAAGACAATCAGAATTTATTTTATTCTAGCCGTTCCACCTTAGGGGTGGGCTGGGTAGGGGTTGTGGTGTGCTGATAAGTGTTTATCACCTGGTGGGAGAAAAAAGCCTTGGTTCGTGATGATGGCTGGTTTCAGTGGTATAAACGCTCTTGCCGTGGCTGATTTTGAAACCTTGGGGGTGAGAGGAGCAAGATTGCTCCCCCCACTCCGACTGTGTCTGAGTCTGCTTGGGACAGCCTGGGGAGGGGAGATACATGGTGGGTGGAGTCTGCGCTGCTTGGCTGGCTGAGTTATCGTTTCGTGGGCTGCCTTTCATCTCGCCCGGAAGGAAGCTATGGCTTCAGAACTATGACTCTGTAAGTCTCTGGCACTTGTTTGGAGTTGGCATTGGTGTTCATTGGTTCACAGGGCCCACGCTTCAGCCCCAGGTTCTTGAGCCTGTGTGCTTGGCTTTCATGGTCCCCTGTTGGATGGCCTTTTACCCACCTTTGTAACTGCATTCTCCACCCTCCCACCCTCCTCCAGCCCAGAGCCTGGCATGGTGTAGGAGTTTTATGAATGCCTGTTCAGTGGAGACGTTTTCAATCACGAGTCGCACGTGGGCAGAGGCAAGGAAAATTAAAGACCCTTTGAAGCTTCTCTTTGCCTCCGTCCTGGAATGGTTATGAGGGCCTTTGTCTTCCCTAGCAGTATTTGTGGGGTTCTCATTCAATAGATGCACTTGTTCCCTTTCTGCATTTAATAGCAAGGCACGGCTGAGCCCCTCTGAGCTTGCAGCAAGCTGGGTCTGAGGTGGTTCTGCCCGGCCTATCCTGCGCTGTGTCTGCTGGGGCCAGGATTCATGGCACCTTCCCAATTCACCAGGCCCAGCCCAGCCTGGAGAAACCTGCTGAGTGTCCGGGCCTCTGTTCCTGGCTTTTGGAACTATGAGGCAGGAGGAAGATACACTTGAAGGGTTCACAGTTGCAAGGCCTTGCTGAGACTTTATGAATAAATTGGGTGCTTTGCAGAAAGACAACTGTATCTCCGATGTAATCCCCACAAGACAATAAATATAGATTTCTTTGTCGTAATCACAGCAGCATCTTGATCTGCCTGTGGTGATTAAAGTGTAACCAAACTGCCGTTTAATTTCATTCCAGGCCATTTCTGAATTGTGTTGTGTAAAGATGTCTTGGTGCAGAAATCTTCCCTGCAGCCCAGGCCCTGTTGTGGGGAACTCCGTTTTGAAAATTGAGGCTTCTTAGGAATAAGCACAGATTGGGCGTGTAGGTTGTATGTAAAGGTCAACAACATCCATCCCATCTTTGGCTCTCCCTACAGAGGCCATTTTGGTCTGCATTTTGGAATCCTTCTTTTCTGCCCACTTGTCTACCAACAAAGACAAAGAGCAGCCCAGAGAACTTGAGCCCCCAGCCAGGTGCACTTAGTGAGGCTGGCTCAAGAGCTGTTTCTAGAAAGGCTCTGCCCACTTTGCCCTGGAGGGCTGCTTCTACGAAGATGGCTCCTTTGCAGGCAGCCACACGTCTGCAGAGACCTCTTTAGTACTGTGGGCCTTACCCAGGCCAGAGGGGAAAGGCAGGTGGCCCACAAGTCGGCAGGAGTTTTTAGGCTTGAGCTGGGAGAGACACAGAAAGGAAGCTAACCGCGCAGCTGATGAGGGTGAACCAGAGATCTGTCCCAGCCAAACTGGCGGGCTGGCCTGTGAGCAGGGCTGTGCCTGCAGCAGCCAAGTGGTGTGATTAACCCAATTTCCCTGCAGTGATTCATCCAAAGGCATGAGAACCATCTGCAGGGTGGCTCCCCGGCCAGCACTGTGTGGAGTGAACTGAGGAGGGGTCCCACTTAATATATGTCTAGAGCAGTGGCAGCACACATGAACCTATAGTTAAACTTCCATGGCACATTTAACTTATGTTGATTAAAAAAAAAAAAAAGAGTTAAAAAAAAAAAAAGAATATACTTGGCCAGGAGCAGCGGCTCACGCCTGTAATCCTGGCAGTTTGGAATCCTGAGGCCGGCAGATTGCCTGAGCTCGGGAGTTTGAAACCAGCCAGAGCAAAGTGAGACCCCGTCTCTACTAAAAATAGAAAATCTAGCCGGGTGTCATGGCGGGTGCCTGTGGTCCCAGATACTCAGGAGGCTGAGACAAGAAGATTACTTGAGCCCAAGAGTTTGAGGTTGCTGTGAACTATGAAGCCACAGCACTCAAACCCAGGGTGACTGAGTGAGACTCTGTTTCAGTGGGTATATATTTATATATACCTAGTGTACTTTGAACTTCTTTTGAAAATAATTAATGATCTTTAAAAATTTCCAGGGCACACCTAAGATCCTCTCCCAGCACGCCAGGGTGCTGTGGCCTACCAGTTGAAAATCATGTCCAGTCTTCCATCTGTCCATTCGAGAGAAAGAGCTTGCTTTAGATTACGCAGTCTTTACAAATATGTGACCCATTATTTTAAGCATGAGCCTTGTGGGTTCCAAAATAGGGTGCAGGGGAAAAAGGGTGATTAATACTCTCAGCCATTAAAAAAGATGGAGATTTTGTATTTTTTCTAACAATCTGGATGGATTTGGAGAAAAGGCCCCTAAGTATCATAGGAATGGAAAAACAAGCATCTCATGTGCTCAATAAGAGGTTGAAACTAGTAGATTAACAATCACAAGCTCACTTGAGAGAAAAACTCAATTAAATTCAAGAACGAGGGAGGAAGGGAGAGGGTTTGGCAAGCTCCCACCCAAAGGGAACAGTGCATATGGCACACCTCCTGGGCGAAGGGCCTTACAAATGCGAACGGTGTCACCTAATCACGTGTACCCTTATATTATTCTGAAATAAGATAAGGGCGCAAACATCTGTTGAAGTAGCTGTGTGGTTTTTTTGCAGTTTTGGCCAGGGCTGGGCTTGAATCCGTCACCCCTGGTATGTGGGGCTGGCACCCTACTCCTTGAGCCATAGGCGCTGCCCAAAGTAGCTGTGTGTTTCAGCTGTGTTCTCTCTGTGGGTGAGTGTGAGAGTGTGCACACACCCTGGGCGCAAGCTTTCAAACTGTTGGGCTGGAAAGAGCAAGGGAGAATGATCTGGTTGCCCCAGTCTAGGCGACCCATATGTGCCCATTCTGAAGTTGCCATCTGTGATCTGGGCCCCAAGGAGAGGATTTGGGGAGAATTATTTATGGAGCTGCAGCACTCCTCTCTTTCTAAGTGCCTCCTTTCAGGGCTTGCCAGTAAGAGGTGGAAGCTCAGTCATAGCAACACCAGGCTGCATGGGATGGGATGGGCGATGGCCCCGGACCCAGGGCTTCTGGCGCTCAACAATAGAGAGGAAGCTGTCCAGGCCACAGAGGTGGGTGTGGAGGGAGAGCAGGGCCTAGGCTCCCGAGAGACAGTATCTTCCAACCTCTCTGCCCTCACTGTCTCAGGGCCAGGCCCAGAGCACTGCTCAGCCCGTCCTGGCCAAGTGGATGGCATTCCAAAGCACCCCATGAACTCATGTTCCTCCCCATGTGGGTGAACTTGGCTGCCCTGTCGTGGACCTGGCGACCGAGGGCATCCTCTTACCTCTCTCCCTGGCCCATGCCTAGTGGACTTCCAACGTAGATCTGGAATGGTCGGCTACCTCCCTGCCCTCCTCATGGTATCATCACTCTGGCTCCCGCTGCAACCATTTCTCACCTGTTCATTGCAGCACCTCCTATCAGGGCCCCCCAATTCTGCTGGGCCTCCCCTTTCTTTGTGCTGCATTTTGGTATCTTTAAATTTGTGAGTCTGAATATGTGCATATTATTTTCTTAGTCTAAGGTAATTTGTTTTGGTCACATCACAGGAGTGGAGTTTTCTCTTTAATGTGTGTCCAAAATCGTCCGTCTGCTCTGGATCCCCTCAGGACATCACATTGCCCACAGGGTTAGGTTCAAGGCAAACCCCTGGGTCCTTCACGGCCTGAACTTCACTTCTAGCTCCAACATTATTCTACTCTTCTTCCACCAGCCCGACCTCCAGCCAAATGAAACCCCTTGCTATTCTCCCAAAGTGTTGCACCCTCTTTTGGCTTGAAAATTTGTGTTTCCTATTCCATCTGCCTACGATCGCCCCAGACTTGGTTAACCCCACACCTTTTGGAAATTGCTTAGACAGTAGCTTCCTCAATGACACCCACCCCCACGGTGTCCCACTGGATGCTCCTAAAGATTCCACCCGGCCCTTCCAGGTGCCCATAAGCACCCCATTTGCTCACTGCCTCTACTGCTGGCCTGTGAGTGCCCCAAGGTCAAGAACCATGCTGGCCCTGGTGCCCGGCACAGTGCCTGGTCCAGAGCAGATCCTTGAACACTGCACTGTATTTTCTTCTTCTAAGGACATTCTATGCCATAAGACCTACCGTCCACCTGCATCTTAGGAGGAAATGGAAGTGCCACATTATTTTTGACCAAGAAAATCATATGTACATATTCAAGTGAATGCACTTCTTCTTCAGTACGGATCAGGATTCATGTATGTACCTGCCTTCCCTACATTTGCAGTGGACTTTTCTTGCCCACCCATGGGAGTTGTAATGGCAGGGCCGCAGAGCCTCAGGACGGCTGCTGTGCTCCTCTGGAATGCTTGACATGGACCTCTGGGGTTCTGGGGAATTGCCAATGTAATTTCAAGACTATTGGACAGTGCCGTGATTCCTTCTGCTTTTGCTGTTTGATTAAACTTAGATCCCTCCCCCTCCCCCCTATTGACTTACATATTGCTGGAAGTAAAACAGCCTGTCTGGAGCATCAGTCTGACGCCTTAGACAGACAATGCCCCACTCCTGAGTGATAATCCCTGGAGACCTGTGGGATGCCCCGCCCCTGCCGGCTCTGAAGGCGCTGCAGTCTGTGCCTGGGCCTCCCAGCTTCTGGGGCTTGTAAGTGTATCGCTGCTAAATGAGTGGCTATCTCCAGGACCCACAGCCATTCTTCCCACTGATGGTCTGTCATGGGGCACAGTCTTTTTGAAGACGTTTTAGGCAAAATTATGGATGCACATTAAAGAGAAAACTCCACTCGTGTGAGGTTACGAAAACAAATAACCATTTGAAATAACCACCCTTCCTGTACCCAAAGGCAAAGACACTTTTGTTCAGGCTTTCTGCTCTACCTGCTATCGGCAAGTAAGTTTCTTTGGATCTCATTTGTAAGACACATGTGATAAACGTTCATCAGTGAAACTCAATATGATAGAACCTAAGAGGGAGCTAAATAAAGTAGAAGGACTCTATTTCTTTGTACTGATCTTTGAAAGTGCCTAATAGTCGTGGGAATGACTATTTAATTGTCTTTGCGGCTGTGATGCTCCCTAGCCTGCATCTTTCCCTGCAGTGATTCATCCAAAGGCATGAGAACCATCTGCAGGGCGGCTCCCCGGCCAGCGCTGTGCGGAGTGAACTGAGGAGGGGTCCCAGTAATGTGTGTCTAGAGCAACCTTTTTTTTTTTCTCACGGCACACACGAACCTATAGTCAGCTTCCATGGCACACTTCCAGTGTAGACAAGGGGCTCCCTAGGGTCAGGGTTGCAGCTTCCTCCTACCTCCCTGCCCCTATTCATTTGCTCCAGGGGGTTCTGGGGAGAGCAGGTGTCTCCACTCAAGGCTCAGGAAGGGCTCTGCCATCTCTGTTATGAAGGGAAGTACAGCAAGGCCTGGCTGTCTAGCCTGATGCACTGTCGGCTTCCTGATCTGAAACTTATTCCTTTATCCCCCATGGGCAATCTTTCTTCCACCTTTGAAGAGGATAGCGGGTATCCCTCCTACTTCAGGCCCCTCATGGCCTGTCCAGGACCTTGGGTCTCCCACAGCCAGGCAGGGCCTGTGCTTATTTCAGGTACCCGAGCAGGTAGTTCTGCAGCTGGAGGCTTCAACCCTTCCCCAGGCACAAAGTGGGGGGGCACTGGGGGCTGAGAGAAGGAACCCCTGTAGTGCTTGGCTCTGGAACCCTGCCTTGCAGAGCTTGCTGCTATTATCATCTCTGTCACGGCTGATTCTCTGAGGTGACAGCTTTGACTGCAGCTCTCCTTCTTTAATTGAGTCCTTGTCACTCCATTGATGCTAATTTACACATCCAATAACTACAGCTGACGTGGAATAGAGGCACAGGTGACGCTGGATACAGAGACCTGGTGAAAGAGCCGTCTCCTGCCAGTGGAGCTGGGAAGCTGGGCTTTCTGATACGATGCTGTACTCGTCTCAGGCTGGGGTGCTGGAGGGTTCCCTTTTCATTGGCTAAAAATTTTTCTGAGCTCAAACATAGTATAAGGAAGGTGAAGATATAACAATGAAAGATAGATGATTGGTGTTCTGAAGAGTTTCCAGTCTAATTTCAGAAAGAGGCACATACACAAATAACTAGACCTGGAGACCGCATAGGAGGCCAGTCACAAGAATGCTTTTGTGCTCTGGGAACAGGGAGCCCAACGGCCACCTTTGATTCAATTATATTCAATTTAATTGAACCATCTGTGCTGAGCACCTATTTCTGGGAGAGCCCAGTGGAGTGACAGGCTGGTGGTTCAGAAGAACAAGGGCTACGAAGACTGAGGAACACAGTCCCCTGCTCCTTTCATCCTCTCTCTCTTTTTCACACACACACACACACACACACACACACACACACACACACACTTCACTGTTGCCCTGTCCATCATTCACTCATTCTGCACGTATCTCCAATGCTCTTACTAGACCGAGGCTCTGTGCTTGTCTCTGGAGGATGGGATGGTGAGTGAGCACACACACCCTGTCCTTGTCCTCATGGAACTTACTGAAGTGTGTGGAGAGACAGCCATTACTCAAGCCAGCTCCCAAGTGTGTAATTAGGAGCTGCTCTCAGGAGGATGCAGGGAGCTGTGAGCGACCTGGGGACTCATCTGACAGGCTAGGGGAGAGCTGAGTGTGTGCCACAGCAGCTACAGGGCCATTCCAGACCTTTTATTCTCCATAGTTGATAATCTGTTACACTTACACATTTATATGTGTATAGATGTAATATACATTTGCATGTTGACATTTTTATATCCATTACATCATAACCTACAAACTATGATTCCTGGCAGTGAGAATGAATCTGTTCAAAAAGCTGAACAGAAAATGGAAATTCACTCTCAAAGATTTTACATGTTAAAAGTGTCCGGGAAAATACTGGAGGAAAAATGTGGGCGAATATTTGTAAAACTTTTGGGTGGGGAAGGCCTTCCAAAAGCATGAAGGAAAAGATAGATAATTCTGATCACATAACGTTTTGAAGCATTAGAAGACCGTAGCTCTTGGTCTTCTGTGTACAGAAGACATTAGACACATGTATCTAATTGAAACAAATCCTAGGTACATTTTTTTAAAAAAGTCAATCAACTCCAAGTAATATAGACCCTCAAAATCCCCAAATTATTTGAAAACATAAACAGCAGGTTCAAGCCATTGAGGACTGACAGCCTCACTTTGCTAATAGATTAAAACCCACAGAGAACTCTATGAGCAGAGGAGCCACCTGGAGGGTGAACGGCATTTAAAATCCATCAGAAGGAAGTCCTGGGTTTGGTGCAGTCAGGGCCCTAACAATTCCCATGGGAGTGAACTTATGAGGTCTGGATTAAACTGTTTCCCAAGGCTGTGTATTTGCAGACATGTTCATCAGTGGGCCTGGATGCGGGGTGAGCGTCAACTCTGACTGCCATGGGTCACCCATTGGAGGGTTGCCCTTCAGACTCTATTCTCTAAGGTCTCTTGCTGAAGGTACTCAGCCACCAGTGCCCTTTCTGACGGCAGCACACGCACCGGGACCCTGCACTGTGCATGGACAGAGGCTCTTTTCTTTTTTACAGAAGAGCTTCTCATCCTCCTTGTGAAAGGATGGTGTAAAAGCTTTCAGGCCAGTTCACACCAGGGAGATTCTGTGCTGGAAGCATTCATGCGGTTAGAACAGTTTGACAACAGGAAATTTTCAGACAATTTCTTAAGCTACTGGGAGTTTACAAAGGGGAGTCTAAGACCATTTCTTCTGGATCCAAGCACTGCGTTGGTTCACTTGCAAAAGAGAAATGTCCTAAGAGAACAAGAGTAAGGTGCCTAAATATCAGATCACACAAGACAGTTTCCAAGCCTTCCCGCCTGTCTAGGGCACGATCCCAGCTTTCCTTAGTAGGGGATGTTAGTGGATGCCATGAGGGCCCTGTGAGGCGCCTCTGCTTTCAACTCCTGCCATCAGTCTTCCCATGCCAGACCTGCTGGGGGCAGGAGAGAGGTGGAGTAGAGGGTGACAGAAGTTGTCATATACGACACTGGAGCAGGGCACAGTGGCTCACACCTGTAATCCAGCACTCTGAGAGGCTGAGGAAGGTGAATTGCTTAAGCTCAGGAGCAAGAGAGAAGAGAGAGAGACCTTCCCCTTCTCTACTAAAAATACAAAAACTAGATGGACATGGTGGTGCACACCTGTAGTCCCTGCTACAAGGGGAGGCTGAGGCAAGAGGATCACTTGAGCCCAGAAGTTTGGGTTACTGGGAGGTAGGCTGATACCACGGCACCCTAGGCTGGGGCAGCAGAGTGAGACTCTGTCTCAAAAAAATAAAATAAAGGACACCTATGCCTAACAATGGGGTTTCTATAGGCCTAGATTTCCTGGATTTGGGGAGAAAAAACCATAATTCAATGATGTCTTGGTCCTAGGTGAAATAGGAGTGTTATTGGGAAAGAACACGTGCTGGAAATTGTGTCCTGGCCACAGACAACCTCCCCGCAGCCCCTCCCCAGCAGCAGCACTCCATTCTCTATGTAACTGTCACGTGGATGGGGTTACTGAGGACTGTCCTTTATATTTGTCACCTCTTCAGTCCTCACAATGACTGAATGCATTATTATTACCTCTCTGGCCTTGAAGCCTGTGGCGCAGGAGATTGAAGAGCTTGTCTGAACTAAGGACAGTGGGAGTCAGGGTGTGGCTCCAAGTCTGGTCTGTCCCATCCGGAAACCCACACTGTCCACTCAGCCCTCTCTGCCCCATGGCACCCACATCCAGCCAACATTCACCACGTCATGGCCTCCTCCATGGAGAAGGCTCACAGGCTTTGGAGTCACTGCTGCCACCGCCACCAGATGTTTTCAGGAAAGTCAAGCAGTGCTGACTTCTGAATCAGACTGAATTTGTGTGAAGAGCTTAAAGTATTGCTTCTTCACCAAATGCTTCATCTCACAGTGCAGATGGGGTGTGCTTTACTGTAGGAGGCCTGTGGTTTCCAGACCGCACAGAGAGGCCCCGACACATGTGCCCATGTGGAAGGTTCAAAGCTCTGCACAGCCTGCCATCTTGGGTCAGTGCCCTCCCTGTGGGGTCTGGGCACCGTGCAGCCCTAGCACAGGGCAGCGTGGTGGGGGCCAGAAAGAGGGCCACTGGACAGTGCTGAGGCTTAAATCACACTGGCCTGGGCTTGAGTAATACACTTTGAGACTTTCCTTTCCTTCCATGAGACACAGTTTCCTCATCTAAAGCAGAGACGGTCATTCCAGTTTCAAAGGATTGTTGCAAACAGTAAATGCAATTGCAGAAATAAAGCCTGTAATGTGCTCAAGGCAGGTTTGGCTCTCAATCAATGCTGGTTAGTGCCACCCCTCTCCCCTCTCCCTCCCTTCTTTTTCTTCTGTTCTTCTACCCTCCATTTATTTTTCCTCACTCCCCAAAGCTCTGCTTCGAGAGCCAGATGGTGTCTGGTGGGTTAGGACAGGAGGAGGAGAAGCTGCCCCCCTGTGGCTGCACAAATGCCAGGAAGCCTTAACGACAGTTTCTTAGTCACCCAGCTGGGACCACGGCCCATACACCTCCTTCATCCCAGGGACACGTGGGGCAGGGAAAGAACAGAGGTAGGGGTCCTCACCTTCTTCCTCCTAATAAAAATGGAATTCTTTGAACTGGAAAACAAAGTGTCACCCCAGAAAAAAAAGAAGAGAGTTAAAAATTACTCCTGTTGCAACGTAATAAAGGAGAAAATAACCCCCGTCAGCATCAGGAAATGACTTTATACTTTTCAGTTCAAATTTGAAGCCAGCGGTTCTTACTGCCGCTGGCTCACTCATTCCAAGCATTAATTTTCTATTATGAATAAAATTAATGAGTTTAGTCAATTTCTGGTGCTCGTAAAGTTGTGCTTTTCATTACCAAGGTTAACAGCCTGCTGGGAATGGCCTCCTGGCAGAGCACCCACAGCGGCTGGGGCCATGCCGCTCAAAGGGGCTATGGGGAGGGGAGAGGAGGTGCTCTTGATGGCCTGCACCCCCTGCCTGGCCTCGGGACCCTCAAATGCCTGCATCTTCTTTCTTGCGTCTTACCGTGCTCCCCCTCTTATGCAACCCTCTTCTCCTGGGATCCCTCTGTGATCCACCCTGAGCACTGGCTACTCCACGGCGTCCCCAGTACTTCAGCACAGAGTTAGTGACCGATCTGAGTCTGATGGAAGAGGGCTAGGTCCTGGCAGCCAGGGTCATGGGCTATAATGGGAAGCCCAGGTTAGGCTTTCTGAAAGATGTGATATTTAAGCCACTAGGCTGGGAACTGCAGAATGAGTGGGCGTCAGCCTGGGGAGACACAGTGAGGTGGAGCAGAAGTGCTCCACGCTGAAGGTTGCAGGGTGCATATGACCTGCTTTATGAGCTGAGGCACCAGCAGGAACAGGGCACAAAGGCCTTTGTGCCTTGCTTAGGACCTTGGGACAGATTACTATAGGACTGGGGACCCTTCTGAGTCTATTTCATGTCTCTTCTCATAGGATATTTCTCTAGGTAGGGACCTGGCAAACAAGGACCCACCAGCCATGGCCAACCCATTTTCTGTTTCTGCAAATAAAGTTTTATTGGAACATAGCCATGCTCATTATTTTCATTTATATATTGCTTATGGCTGTTTTTGTGGTGGCCATGGGGAGTAAGTGCAAGAGATATCATATGACCTGTAAGCCAAAATATTTACTGTATAGCCTTTCTGGAAAAAGTTAGCCAACCCTGCTCTAAGCTGTTTCTGCTGCTTACAGCAAACCTTCCTTGTGCTTGGCCTCAAGCAAATATTTCTGTCCTTTGTTCTGGTGTTTTGAATTTATCTGTAGCTAATGGTAAGATGTTAAGAATTAATGAGATTACAAACTGCAAAGGCAAAATCTTGGCTTAGATCCTGGTTTGAACTAGTCACTAATAATTGTATAATAACAATATTGATAGTAGTAATAGCAGTAAATGCAGTTATAGTTTCTATTTATTCATCAATTATTATGTGGCAGATGTGGGGCTAAGCTTTTTAATGTATTATTTCACTCAAATGCTCACAAAGAAGCCTCGGATGGAGGTATTTTTTTTTAATCCCCATTTTGGATGTGCTGAAACTAAGACTCAGAAAGCATAGGTGATGGGCTTGAATCAGTTAGGAATTATATTTTGCTTCTAGTTAAAGAAGAGGATATATAAAATCAATAGTTCAAATGAACAGAAGCCTTCTTTCTCATCCTTCCCAATATAAAGATCTGGAAATGAGCAAACACGCTGTGTGATATGGAGGCTGATTGATATTTATGTTCTGTGTTCTTATCACATTATTTTTCAGTTTTCGGGCTTCCTCAAGGACCAGCATAGAGACTGGGGCTCCATCCATTTTGTTCACACGCTAGTTAGGAACAGTGGGGAAAAAAGAAAAGGCACAAAAAGAATTTCTCTACAAAGATAATTCAAAATCTTGTCCCTGTATCATGTTTGCAAAGATTTAGTCCCATGGCCACACAACTGTAAGGAGGCTGACAAATGTCTCCAGCTTGGGCACATCGCTACCTTGATAAGACAGGGCTACGTTGCTGACAAAGGCTGCATATTGGAGAGGCCACTGGCAATGTCTGTTGCGTCTGCCACTTTGGCTCTATGGACAATTACCCTTCCACATACAGAACCCCTTTCCTCCCCCACACTGATTCCCAAGGCAACAATCACCAAATTTTATTCAGTTACTGTGTCCAATTGGTGCTTTGGGCAGGCCTCCCCATAGTCCCAGATATGGCTTCTTATAGCTTGTGATCCTAAACAGGTTATTTGCTCCCAACCTACCAACTACAGCATTGTGGAAAAAGGTAAAATAATCACCACAATTAAAAAAATAATCCGTCTTCCATTTAAGAAAGGGGAAAAAATAAGTGACGAAATAAGCCCCTGGTTTATCTATAGCAGTGTGCAAACCCTCCCAGGTGGGAACGAGGAGGACTCTGCACTCTGGCAGTGGAGGGGGTTCCTCGGCTTGTCCATGTTACCCACCTCCACTGTCTTGGGGAGAAGCTCCTTGCACTGTGTCCTCTGGCTCTGCTTTGGGAAGGGTCTTCCCTGTCAGTCATCAACCACCACTATCTCTGCCGTGAGCACTGGAAGAGGATCCTTCCTGGAGGGTGCCTAGTTTTGACGCCCAGTAGGATGGGCTGTGGGTCCAGAGAATGGAGAACATTTTAGGGCTTGTGCAGTCTCATGTTGTTGTAGAGACCAAGGTTTCTTTAAAAATATAGCTCCTCAAAATCCAAATGGCTTTTTAGTCTATTTGCTTCTGATTATTATTTTTTTAATTTCAACAAATGAGGGTACAAGTTTTTAGATTACATTGTTTTCAATTCTAAGGTAAAGTTCAAGTTGTAGTTGAGCCCATCACCCCAGGGGGTGTGATGAACACCCTTACATTGTGCACATTAAGTGAGATCCCCCCAATTGCCCTCACCCTTCCCCCTCTTCTCCCCTCCTTCTTGCTAGACTACATTTGTATTTTATCATTCGTGTAGGCCTGTAGTTGTTTATATATTGGTTTCATATTAGTATTGAGTACATTGGATTTCTTTTTCCATTCTTGAGATATTTTGCTAAGAAAAATGTGTTTCAACTCCATCTAGGTAAACAAAAATGTAAAGTTTCCCTCTAGTCTGATGGCTTAGTGGTACTCCATGGTATACATATATCACAGTTTGTTAATTCATTTATGGGCCGATGGGGATGTGGGTTACTTCCACAACTTGGCAATTGTAAATTGGGCTGCAATAAACATTCTGGTGCAAATATCTTTGTGGTAAAATGATTTTTGTTCTTCTGGGTGGAAACCTAGTAATAGAATTGTGTGTTCAAATGGAAGGTTGACTTTTAGTTCTTTTTTTTGAGACAGAGCCTCAAGCTGTCGCCCTGGATAGAGAGCCAAGGCTCAACAGCTTACAGCAACCTTAAACTCCTGGGCTCAAGCAATCCTCTTGCCTCAGCCTCCAAAGTAGCTGAGACTACAGGTGCCTGCCACAACACCCGGCTATCTTTTGGTTGTAGTTGTCATTGTTGTTTGGCAGGCCAGGGCCGGATTTGAAACCACCAGCTCTGGTGTATGTGGCTGGCGCCCTGGCCGCTTGAGCTACAGGCGCTGAGCTGACTTTTAGTTCTTTAAGAATTCTCCATATTTGTTTCCATAAGGGTTGTATTAGTTTGCAACCCCAACAGCAGTGTAGAAGTTTCCTTTCTCTCCACATCCAGACCAGCATCTGCAAATTTGGGACTTTGCGACGTGGGCTAATCTCACTGGAGTTAGGTGACATCTCAGAGTGGTTTTGATTTGCATTTCTCTGATGATTAGAGACAAGGAGCATTTTTTCATATGTTTGCTGGCTGTTGTCTGTCATCTTCAGGGAAGTGTCTGTTAAGTCCCTTGCCCACTGCTTCTCATCATTTTAGTGTGCAAATAGCCTCAGTCACATTTCTTCACATCCAGACATAGCTTTGGGGCCTGGATATGGGTCTATTTTATCCTCTGCCCTTTGTAGTTTGGTGAATCCCTTAGCTCTTAAATTAAAGGTGACTGCCATAGTACCCTTCATCTGATCTTTGCTGGGGGGTGGCTTCCATTGTCTGCAGAGAGCTCTTAATAAAGGTCTAGATAAAGGCTTGGGTCATAGTTTTATCTTCAACTGGAGTTCCCACTTCACAGCCCCCAATTTATTACTCTTTCAGTTTGAAATACAGCCACATTTGGCTATTTTTTTTTCAGCTTTGTAGAAACCCTCATTAAATTGACACAGGTCCTGGGTTAGAAAATGTAGTATCTCCTCCTCTTTATGCTGTGTGCCAGCTAGCTCCAACTTGCCCTTGCAGGATTGTGGGCACAGCGACAAGAATGAGTCAACCCACACCGATGTCCTGCTTTATTTCCACTATCCCCCAATGCTATAACCTCAGAAAGCTCGTGGTTTAACTTCCCAGGGAACAGCAAGGACCTGACAAATGTATCACCACGGCTTGTTAGGGTTAGTGCTGGCTTCTCACCCGGGAGGTAGGTCCACCCTCGTCACCTGCCCAGCCCCCTCCTAGAGCTTCGCTCACATTTTATTCCGTACTCCACGTCTTTACTAGGTAGCAATTGCATTTGTCTGTTAGTAGAGATCTGACCTTGTGGTGCTGGAATAGACCAGGGGTGAAGCAATAGGGTGTCCAGGCTCATTCACCCAAGGGCAGCGGCCTCCACGCTCAGCCCGGCTGCCGCGCCCTCCCCGTGCACATGCGCCCACTGCGTTGCACGGCCCAGCGTCATTCGCCTCAGTTTCCTTATCTGAAGAAGGGGCTGATCGTGTACCTGCCTTAATCATGCACCTGTCTCATGGGGCTGTTTGGAGAAGGAAATGGGAAATGGCATAAACGAATGAGGTTGTTATTAATGTGTTTTCCCATCTGGGAAATTTGTACTTTAAGCAAAACTTTCAATGTCCTGACCCCAAAGAATAATATTAATGGGGAAAATCTCAGGCATCACGCAGGCCAGTATTAGAAATGTTTATTAGAAATAGAATATAGGCAACAACTTCCATCCCCTTCCCCATCATCCTGTATAATTTTCTCCTGTGTATGATCCTGCCCCCAAACCTTCCTTCAGCCTCTGTCTTTTGTTCCCCACCCCCGGGCAATTGTATGCAGGTGGCCAGCTTAGTGGTGTTGGGCAGTTTCCACATGGAGCCCTATTTTGAGATAAGGCAGAGGTTAGGAAGGAAACTGCAACCCCACGGGCTCAGGGATGGAGAAGCTTTTCTCATGGGAGTTGGCACAAAGAAGGTCAGGCACCCGCTGGGAGAAGGCACCTCTCTGGGAGAAGCCCCACGGCTGGCGCAGGGCTGATGTGGCGCTGGGGGCCAAGCCTCCTCTCCTCGGTCTCTCCAGTCCCATGAGACAGACCAGGCAGGGCTGCTGAGGACAGGCAGCCTCTCTGGCTGAGTTCCTGCTAGCTTGGCAGGTGCAGGGAGAACCTCGGACATGCCATATGGGGGGACATTTTGAGGAAGTCATTAACAGGCTTGAAAAGTAGTGATTCTGGTTGTGGGAAAGAAGGAAGCTGAGAGTCCTGTGGGTTGTGGTGGACCTACAGGTACAGCCAGGTGGGAGGAGCACTCCCACCATCCTAGGGGCCTCCCCTGGGGTGGGGGCCTTGTTTTCATAAGGGATGGGGTAGGAGGCTTTTATTACAGTGGGAAACCTCAAGCCTAGACCTGGGGAAACACTAACTGGGTGCAGGAATTAAGATAAACCTTGAGGCACTTTGGGAAGAGCATAATGTCATTTTCCTTACACTTAATTTGTTTCTCCAAATGCTTATATAAGTACAAAGAGGAAAATAAAAATGACCCAGTCTGGTCACCGACGGTGGGCCCTGGTGTCCTTAGGCTCTTGTGGCCTTTCTGACCTCTGCAGAGGCCTGTACAGACGGGAGGGTGGACCATTTTACAAGCATGGAGCCGTTCTCTTCCTGCTGGGTCCCTACTTCCTTGATCCTCAGCCTTTGTCAGGGATGTCTGTTTTCATTGAGTAATACAGACCTGTATAAAGCTCTGGGCTCAGGTCTCCTGGTTTGTAAACAGAACAGTTTGTAGGGAGAAATGGTAGTGTTAGACTTTACCATAAAGCTTGGGCTTTGCCTGTTTGGACAAGGTGCCCCCAGGCACCCTTTCTCTAACTGTGAGGGCCAGAGGTGGCCCCGAAGGAGTCCTGTCTGAGAGTCCAGGCTGCTTTCTCCATGGGAGAGCTCAGTTCCCACCCCATCTAGAAGGGAGCTGAGTCCAGTCACCCATCCAGGCCCATACTTGTCTATGGAGCAGACTGTGAAACAGACCATCAGAGCACAGGGAAGCCTCCAGCAGAGCTCTGCAAAGGCTGGGTCTGGGTGATCTGGAGTGGATGGAGAGCTTGCTTTCCCCTCAGCCAGCATTTAGCTACCCACAGTTACCTGCATTTCCTGGGGCCAAAGCCGAGGGACATGGGCTGGAAGACAGACCTCTGGATTTTTTTCTCTCTGGCATTCACTACCCCTGTGCATCCCAGCGTCTTGGCCTTGCATGGCAAATCAATCAACAATTTATCTTCCATCTATTGCCAAAGTAATTCCGCTAAAACACAGATCTGCACTTGGTCATTTCCCTGGTTAGAAGCTTCAATAGCTGCCTGTCGCCTAAAAACCAAAGTCCCTCCTCTGAAAAGAGGCTTGCAAGGCCTGGCTTGAAGACTTCCAGCAGTACATGGCCTCTTCTGACATGCTCCAGCAAAGGAGAGCTGCCAAGTGACCTCCACGAACCCGGCTGCTTCTCACCTGCCCACGTTCCTTCTGGTGGGTTGCCCCTCTCACCTTCTGGTTTACTCCTAGCCATCCTTAAAGATGTGGCTCATGTACCCCCTCTTCCAGGAAGCCTTCCCTTCCCTTTCCTTGGCCTGTTTCCCCCTCCACCCCAGCTAGCAGATGGTGCCCATATTGCTAATGAATGCCTGCAGCTAGCCTGTGGCACTGTCCCAGACTTGGCATGCGTCTGTGTCTCCCGCCAGACCTGGGGACCTTTGCTCTGTGTCTCTGAACCCCACAGTGTGCTGTTTATGGAAACTCAGGGACATTTTTCTGGAATGCGCTGGATGATGGGATCGTTAGTTCTCTTTGTCTTGGAGGCTCTGTCATGTGCTCCTGGAGGAGAGTCAGGGGTTGAGATGATTCTCGTTACTCTGGGGATGTGGGGCCTGGATGCACTTGTCTGGCACTTGTTTTCTGGCAGCTTCTTTCAGGTCCAGAGCCCTGGGAAGCCAGGCTGGTGTGGAGCCTGGGCTGCACTGGGCAGTGTAGGGAGCACAGAGCTGACTCCAGCTTCAGCATCGCATCCAGCTGGCATATGTGACCTTGGGCAAGTCACCTCACATTTCTGGGCCTTGGTTTTCCCACCTCTACAATGAGCAGGGAGGCCCTCATGTTGCTTGGACACTTCCCTTCCCCAGATATCCTGTGGCTCTGAGCATACCCTGCTGGGAGGATTGCCTCCGAAGAAACTGGGGGACAGGAGAGACAAGAGAAGCAGGGAAGTCAGCTTCTCCACTCCAGGGGCCCATGGGGGTGCAGGGCCTGTGAGTCACAGCCTGAGTATTCCTCAAGGGCTTATACGAGCCATAGACAGTGACAATCTCATAAGCCCGAGAGAAACCCTATCTCTTCCCCTCTAACAAGCTCTTGTCTCTTCCTGCCCCTGTCTTAGGGACTAAAATCAGCAAGTCAGGCCTGGTGCTTCAGAGCCCGGTGCCACCTCTGCCTCTGACCCCCAGGCCAGACTGACCATGCCCAGAGTCAAGAGGTGAAGCCTCTGTGGAGGCCCTTCACTCAGGGTCCCAGGTCTCCAGGGTCTTTTACAACAGTGAGAATTCTGGAATCTTTTACCAATATTCAATAAAAAGTCTGATAAGAACTGTGCCTGGATCCATGTTCAGGCTAGAAAGGCTGACTGAACTATCAAAGTCTTTCACTTTGGCTTGAATTACAGCAACTTGGTATAGTTACCAATCAGTGACTCTAATGGACACTTACCACATCCTTCGACTTGTTTACAAAATGGGAGATGAAGCAGTAAATACAGTCCTATAAACAATTCCCTCTGTTGTAAAGCAGAAATTCTAAGAGGGCCTCATGAGGAAGGGCCTCGAAGCAGGGGGATGCTCCTCGTTTGGTAAGGAGGCACCGCACATGGAGAGACGGGGTGCCTCCATCAGCCAGACAGGATGGGAGGGACCCAGTGGTCTTTCTTTGACCATCTAAGAACATGTGTTCTTTTGCTTGAACACACTGAGGCATTTGCCTTTTGGGGGAGGGATAAAGACTCCTAAACTGAGCAGTTCAAGCTCTTGGGTCTGACCCTTAGGGCGCAAGAAGATTTGATGCCATTACCTTGGTCCACCTACTTCCCAGATGGATGGAAATGTCCTAATGCCTTCCTGAGGAGCTTGGACTGGTGAAAATGCCATTCTAGGGGAGAGTTCTATCTTGCTCGGGCCCTTAGCCCTTCCTATAAAGCTTGCAGAGTGTGGTTGTGGCAAGTTGGTGTGAGGGTGGGATGGGCAGCCATGAGACCCCTAAGGACCAAAGGAAGCCACTTCCAGCAGGCATGAAGGCTGACTAGAGTGAAGTGTATTCTGCCCTTCTACTGGACACACCACGGCGGTGCTCTGTGAGAGAGTGGCAACTGTGCACAACTAAAATCATGTCCACAGGATGCTTTGGTTAAAGAGTTAAAGGCAACAGGCGTTATACTTGCTGTGTTGACGTGCTCAGGGCGTGCTGCCATGGCTGGTTTGCAGATCAGAGAACATGGGAGCTAAGACTCTCAGCAGACAGAGAAGCCCAGAGGGGAACCTTGAGTCATAGCCATAGCCTGGGCAGATGCAGAGGCTTGGAGGCGTGTGGTCCACAAGATCAGGGTCAGAGCTTGTGTGTGTGAGAGGTGGCTGGGTCATGTGTTGAGAAAGCAAGGCCTGAGTGTACTGTGGAGGCCCTGACTGCCCGGTAAGTCCTTCCCTCCCTACTGTGAGACCCTGGAGTCCATAGAGGCCTGCTGACATCTCTGTTGTAATTTTGGCTTGGTGTGGCTGCTGAGGAGAGAGGGGCCCAGAGAAAAGGACAGACTGTCCAGGCCCCATGTTCTCTAGCCTTTGAATCCCCCCTGTGCCTGACCACTTAAAACGGCAAATGTCAGAGAAGCAGGGATAAGTTGTGGTGTGGGCCCTGGCTAGGAGCCTCCTCCTCAGCTTCCGAGGAGGGATCTCTGGGCATGAGCCGCTGAGTGAAAAGCTACTAAAGGGCCCACAGCTTACCCTCAGCTTGGCTCTGTCAGCTTGGGGCAGGGAGGTTGGCCTGGAAAGGGCTCCCCAGGGGCCAGTTGGCAGTGAGCTGCAGAAGCGTGGAGCCGGCCGGGAAACAGCCTCGGTGCAGGAGGCTTTTCAGCCGGGAGGAGGGAGGATGAAAGCTTGTCGAGTGTCTGCTTGGAGTCAGACACGGGCTGAGCAGTTGGAAACAAGCTGAATGCACCCGACAAACTCCGTGCGGTTTGCTTCTATTTGCAGATATGGCAACTGAGGCTCCAAAAGGTTAAGCGACTTGTCCCCGATCAAATTGTCTATTAACTTGATGTGGAAGAGCTGGGACTTGAACCTAGTCACCTGCCTGTAGGATCAGTGATCTTTCTGCTCGGCTCCCCGGGACTCCTCTCTCTAACCTTTTTGTTGAGCATAGACCCCCGGGGACCCTGAGGGAGGCCGCTTTGTCTCATGAGTGACCTCATGCCCCAGGGTGTCCTCAAGCCTTGGCATCTCCCTCCTGTGCGCGCCACCACAGCCTGGAGGCTCATGTGCAGAAGATGCTATCTGCCAGGTGGTCCAGGGGTTCGGTCCACCTCTCTTGCCCCTTCTCCCTCCTCTCAGCCCTTCACACCAAGCAGCAGGAGGTTCCCTGGGAGACTCAGGGAAACTCCGTGCCGACCAGTGAGAAGCTCGGCTTGTACCCTTGTCCACTCAGAGGAGTGCTTCTTGGCTTGGTGGGGTTTCTAAGCTGCGCAAATGGGGTTCACAATGCTGTGAGTGAGATGAAGCAGAAAGGAGAGAACCTCCCGAGTCTGGGTTGGGGTTGGGTGGCTCCTTCTTTCTCCTGGATTCAGCTTTTGAGACTTCTCTGTGTACCCCATGAGCCCATTCCTCTCTGGTGGGGAACCCTCCTTCCACATGCCTAAGAGGGGTTCTGGGTGTCATCTCCTAGGGATCAGGACAGGAGCTAGAAAGAATGAGGTGTCACAGAATGATTATTCAAATGGTGACTCCAGGCTGGGGGGTGGGGAGAGGCCACAGGCGCCCCCATCCTGCTGTTGGCTCCCTGCCTCATTAAGCACTGCCTGTATCTCCTCAGCTGCCAGTGGAGGCAGCTTAATGCATTTCTGTGATTACAGAGGCTTCCTTGCCAAAGAGACCTTCTTCCTCTTGGCCTAGTACCCTCAGCACTCAGGAGATTGTAACCAGCAGTCCCCATCTCAGTTCACTGGAGGAGACAGTGGTCACCGCAGTATCTTTAGCTTTGTGTTGTGATTGTATGAATCTTACGGAAAATTCTACTCAAATACATTTCTCCATAAGACAGCTGCCGGGGGCTGGGGCACAGCACAGTGATTTATTCCTTTGGTTAAGTATCAGTCCTCATTAGAACCCAAGCTTACTGAGAAGGGGCCACCTGGAACTGTTTGCTTAGTGAGAGTGTAGTGAGCTTGTACCTAGCAGGTGGCCATGAGCTGGGAGGACAGGTGTGAGTACAGGGGGGGCGCACCCCCACAGGGGAGCAGAGCCTGCTGCGTGGGCACCAGTGGCAGCTCTAACTGTGGTGGGATCTTGGGTGGGTCACTTCACCTCTTTGGGCCTCATCTCTCTCATCCATAAATTGTGGATGTGGGATTAAAGGAGTTCTAAAAATTTTACCAGTTCTGAAATTCGGGTCCCTGGAAACCTTTAGAGAAAAGGGAGCTGCTTCTTGTCATTATTTTATCACGTTTGCTCTTTGATCTTTGGTGGGGAGAGATGATAGATAGAGAAGAATCAGCTCAGCGGAAAAGCTGAAAACTTTATGGAAAAATAAGTTAAATTGAACCATTGTGACCCCAGGGACCTGGGGAGACTTTCATGTCAGTGTTTTTGATTATACAGCCCTCCTTTCAGAGCCGAGATGGGCAATGACTATGCATTTCTAAGGGATTGTGCCCAATGACAAAATTGGCAAGAGGGGCAGGGAACTGTCCAGCAGAGAAAGCTGAGGCCATCAGGAACATTCCATTCCACTGGACTCAGCACTCAGATTGCAGCACTCTGCAGCACATGGGGCCAGGGAGGATGCCGGGGAATGCTGACCTTGACCTTAAGGAGCATCCACTCAGTTAGGGAGCTGGGCACAAGTGCAGGAATTTCAAGTCCTCTCACGGTGAAAATGGGCTCAGAAGACATGGAAGGAAGTGAGCTGTAGAGACTCAGGCAGGGCTGGGGTTTGAAGTGGGCTTTCATCATCACTGGAGACAATTTCATGGGATGTTGGTGGAATTTCAAGCAGAAGAGACAGCAGGAGGCAGAAGAGGTGTGCAAAGAGGAGGGGAGGGAGTGGCGAGGGGGAAGGACCAAGAGAGAAGGGGATAGGAGGACGCTGGAGAAGAGAAGAAGGGGAGGACGTCAGGGGAAGAAGCAGATGTAGAAGACTCTGTCGGGAATGAGTGTGGTGCCACAGTGGCCTGGTCGCTATCCTGCAGTGGGCTTGGAATTTGTTGGGGGAGGACAGCGGAGAGTGCTGACTGCAGAGGAGGAGAGCAGAGGAGAGGGAAGGGAGATGCGGAAGCCCCTGACTAAGCCAGTGCTGAATTCCCCTGGCCTGAGAAGGAGGTGCCCCATGGCACATTTGGGTCCAACATGCAGGAGGCTGTGCTGAGCCTGCCTTTCCTCTTCCCTTCCTCCAGGGACTGCCTTCCTGTTCCTCTGATTACTTCTCCCTCAGAGTGAGCTGTCAAGGTTGCATAAATAGCATGATTGACCTACGCTGGGTCAGCTGCCTCCCTGGGAATTTCTCCCCTCTAGGGAGAGATCAGAGGCCTGCACCAGGGTACCCCCACTCCACAGCCCTGCACCAGAGCACCCCCATTCCACAGACCAAGGGGATGGGGCTGGTCTCCTGCCTATTTCAGACAGGCCCATCTCTCTCCTTTCTCTGGGTGGGGAACCTCCTTGGAGCTCACCTGTTCCAGGAAGCCTTTGCTGCCTGAGCTACTGTGCCGGCCTTGTCGTTACTCAAAGTTTAGCTTCTGAATTTTTCACCTGATTGTTTAGAATTGACCTGTTTTCACGTTAACGTCTTTAAATAGCTGTGCATCTGTACCTGGGCAGGAGCCTGATCTGGCCACTGGGCTGGTTTAAGAGGGGGGCTGTGTGCTGGAAGGAGATCTTGCTAATATCCCTCCCAGAAAAATACAGTAAGTTATTTCCATGCCTGGTTTCCCTTGCCCACAATATCTCCTTATTCCCCTCCCACATAGAAATGGAGGGAGACAATGGGTTGGGAGACAGAGCTTCTAGAAGGACATTCTTCAGATAAGACAAAGGCCTCTTAGAGCAGTGATGGTGATTGGAATGGTTTCCTTTGTTATTTATTGCTGGGGTTTTCACATAACAGTTTAGCCCACACTTCTGAAAACTTCAGTATCTTGCAGCGTCTGTGGCTCAAGTGGCTAAGGTGCCAGCCACAGATACCTAAGGTGGTGGGTTCAAATCCAGCCCGGGCCCGCCAAAACAACGATGATGGCTGCAACCAAAAAATAGCCGGGCGTTGTGGCAGGTGCCTGTGGTCCCAGCTACTTGGGAGGCTGAGGCAGGAGACTCGCTTGAGCCCAGGAGTTGGAGGTTGCTGTGAGCTGTGACGCCACTGTACTCCACCCAGGGGGATAGCTTGAGGCTCTGTTTCAAAAAAAAAAAAAGATTTCAGTATCAAATAAAGAGTTGATACTGACTCTGTTCTGCTAAAATGCAGGCATAAAAACTTTCATAGTGAGAAATTTAGATTATCTTCCTCAAGAATTGCTCCTCACGGGTGTGTTGAAATGGGGAGAAGAGATTCCAAATAGCCCTCAGTGGAGAAGGGTGGTAGGTCTGTCTAGAATGACAGGACAGGTTGAAGGCAATGGTAGCCTGCATTAAATAGCCCCTAAAACTCTGATTTTCTGACATTTTCAGTCTCTGGCTGAGTACAAGTTCCCACCTCTCTCTCCATTCTGCCCTGGGGACCTGGGCTATTTTCTGCAAAGAAGAATGGCTATATCTATTATGAAAATTGACTGTTATAATTTGAACCTGCATGCAATTAAAAACTAAATTAAGGAGGTCCATAAAATTTAACCTCCTCATTTAACAAGATTCTGGAAGTGACTGCTCAGACCCTGGCTGAGGAGTTGGGGGCGTAGGGCAGCGAGAGATGCACACCTGTCAGGAGCTGTGGGGGAAGAGGTGCTAGAATTGTCTACCAGGAGCCTCAGATGTGCCCCTGCATGACAGGTGTGAGGAGAAACACCTGTGCTCCCAAGGAGGGTCCTTCCTCCCTCTGGCAGGTTACTGCGGGCTCCCTGGTGCCTGTGTTTGAGGCTGGAGCCTGGAGTTGGACAGGTGCTGGTGGACCCCACCTCCGGTGGACCCCGCCTCAGTATTCACAGCCTGGCCTAGGCTGCCCTGCCCATTCCCACCTTGTCATCACTGCCCACTGTGGACCCCAAGGGCACAGCCACAGAGGCAGTCGGCTGGCACGAGTTGCAGCCACAAGCTCTGTTCTTCTTCCTTCTGCTGGTGTGTTTGGAAGAAACACAATTTTAGATGGAGAAATCCACTTTGACTTCTTAGGGAACTGAATGGAGTAGAGGAAGAGAATATATATTTTTCAGTTGTGTACACTCACCCCCTTTCAGAGAGATTTGAGGAGCTTGACAGAATGAAGCTTGGAGAGGAAAACCCTCTTTGTGAAAAAAGTCATCACTGGGGTGCATTTACTGGCTTCGCTGTCCCTTTAATTGTGGTAAATGAAAACCAGCCCCCAGGACATTGTTGAAAGTGGCTGAGTTAGGAGAAGGCATTGCATGGGGACAGGCAGACCAGAGGAGATGTAAGCCAATAAAGATTCAAGATAAATTAGCAAGCAGGACTCTTTGCAATAGATAGAAATGTGGTTAATTTACTGCAAAGAGCAAAGGTTGAAAACTGATATGACTTCTATCTAAAGGCACAAACATGTTTATGTTCCACACACTTTAATCTGTGTATCTTATATAAGTGCAGCTTTCTTTAGCTGTCTTGAGCTAAGTGTCTTAATTTTTTTTTTTAATTTTAATTAATTTATTTATTTTTTGCAGTTTTTGGCTGGGGCTGGGTTTGAACCTGCCACCTCTGGCATATGGGGCCAGCGCCTTACTCCTTTGAGCTACAGGCGCCACCTGCCTTAATTTGGTTTTGGAAATAAGTAACATGAACCTTAAATAGCAACGTTTAATAATTTGTTTAATTGTAAGGAGGTGTTGTGCTTTTGTAAGGCAAGTACATTCCTCTGAAAGGGTCAACTGGGATGTTTAAACCATATTGTCAGGTCTATGGGCAGGCTAGAAGTTCATGTTATGAAGTTACAATTAAGACATTTAATGTTAGAAAGCCACCATTGAATGTATGCTCACTAAAGGGCTCATGGCCTGGGCTGCACCTGCCGTAGCAGGCTGGTGGTGCCCTCTCAACGCCTTTAACTTTACTTGCTTGGTTTGATCAGGTCTGTGCTGCCATGGGTTTAACGAAAAGCTGACCCTACCCATGGGACTAGTCCATTATGGTCACATTTTCCTAATAAGTCATTGGCTTACGTCAGGGGAAGTAATAGCATGGGACTTAATCTTGGCCAATGAGATAAAAGAGAAGATGAGGTGAGAGGCATCTGAGAGGGGTATTTCAAAGACACAAAAGGAAGAGGCTGCCTCTCTTCTTCCTCTGAATGTGTCCTACCTGGATGTGAGCGGTGGCAGCCCTGCTGTGACCATGGGGGACCCAGCATGAGCACAGATGCAAGGACAGATCCGACATCAGGAGAGTGGCAGAGTGAGAAGATGAAAAGGATCTAGGTTTTCATGACATTGTTGAGTCATTCAATTAAAAGTCCTGAAATTTTCTTCCTTAGGATAGCCAGTTTAATGGGCTAATAAGTTGCCTTATTGGGGATGGCTTGTTCGTAGGGATATTTTATAGCCACAGAATGTCCATGCATTTGCTCTTTAGACCAATGATGTTATAAAGTAGGTGTTACTATTGTAATCATTAGGCAGATGAAGAAACTGAGGCTCTTAGTGGTCTAGTAACTCACCCAAGGCTATGCTGCTCATAAGTTCCAAAGGTGAGCTCAGACCACCTCCTGAGCTATTGCTTCGAGCCACTACCTTACCCAATAAAGCTGCTGGTGGTCACTTATCTGGGGGGTCAGCACAGAGGAGACATTTTCTGGAACCCACCCGGGTAGGTCCCCTCTGACAGCAGCCATGCTGCCTTCCTAGTCCTCTTCCTCCAGCCAGAGAGAAACTGCCACAGTGACAGCATCTTCGATTGCAAAGGGTGACAATTTATATCTCTCCTTTCATCACACTATCCATCAGCAGACAGTCAGGTCCTAAAAATCAATCCTACATTGACTCAGTCCTCAACAAAGATGCTTCCAACAACTGTAACCATCTCTGAGCTGCAGGCTGGAGAAGGGCCATGAGTTCCCAGAGGGCCCTTGGCCTTGCATTCGTTTGTTTATTTTGAGACTCAGCCAAATTCCTTTTTGTTTTGTGATTCTTTGCTCCTCTACCTTGCCTGGGGGAAGCCAGAGCTGATGATGTGATTCTGTGATCCCATGGCTTCCGGGTGGACCGGGTCTCCCTGGATGGACCCTGTGGTCACCCTGCTTGCTTACACACAGATTCAACAGCAGTCACGACACACTTGATTTATGATCACTTTGTCAAAATGGTCCACCCTCTGGTATCCCCACACTGCAGTCCAGAAAGGATTATGTAGACTTGCAACTGGTATACTGTGGCACACTGGCATGATGTCAACATTTTAAAAGATCATTAATTAAAGTATTTTCAAAAGAAGTTCAAAGCACAGTGTTCGTATTCTTTTTTTTTTTTTTTTGATCAACATCATTTAAGTGTACTTTGGAAGTTTGACTATAGGTTCACATGTGCTGTGAGATAAAATAGGTTGAAAAACAAGGCTGTAGGGAGTGCTAGGGGCATTCTGCAGGCATTGGTGGCTTCTGAGTTCAGGAATAGAGCCAAGATGGGGACAGAAGGCTCAGAGAACAGACAGATGGGGATGTTTGAGAAGGAGGGTCTTTAGATCTCAGGGAGTGGGAGTGACTGTCTCAAGAATAATACTGATGACAGTTCCTCACATCTGTGTTTTCAGAACACCAGTTGGGTCTTCCCAATACCGCACCGCACGGGCTGTCTATGTAATCACGAGGATGTGACAGATAGCAATGACTACAGCTATCTTTTCTTGAGTTCTTCTTTTGTGCTATCATTTTACTAATTGATTTGTATAGATTACCTCATTCAATCCTCATAATAACCCCTGTGAAGTAGATATTATTATTGTTCCCATTTTACAGATGAGGAGATTAAGACCCAGAAGAGTTAAGTGAGTTTTGCAAGGCCATATAGGTAGTAGTGATCGGAGTCTGGGATAGAATGCAGATCTTCTGTTTCCACATTTAGCGTCCTCCCAGCTATCCCAGAGAGGTGGGCCATACCGCACCTGATCGTGTAGCTAGGCATCATAATACATTTGCCTCTTACACCCAGAAGTTAGTAGCAACGCCAGAGAGTTGCATCTTTTGTTAGGGAAACAGAGAGAAGAGTGCCCTCCTGAGATTTGCTTGTGGAGCTGTTTATTAACTCTTTGGGCATTTTGCTGATGGTGCAATTTGCAGAGCTGTTAATGGTAATGAAACTCTGGCAAGTATCAGGAGACACAGGGGAGCTGAGAAGTGAGAGGAGGCTGCCAGCTCTCTGAGCTACCCTGTGCTGGGATTAATGAGGCCTGCACACTCTCCTGCCTTAGACAACTTCCAGAAATGTTCAGGTGTCACCAGACTGTCCTGTAAGCTTGTCAGCCTCCCTTCCTGCCCACCCCAGTCATTGGAAGAGAAATCGCCATTATGTCATGCCTTCCCCTTTCCATCCAGGCTTGCACCAGGGCACCGGAGTGTTATTTGGGGACATGTTATGTAATTCTGGAACCAACTTTGAATTCAATTGCTGGACCTTGCCTACCATGCTTTAATGGCCCGTGCTACTTTGCACAATAAATGCTGAGAATAACTCAACTCTGTAATGAGGAAAAGCTTGCTTCTAGTAACTCAATCTCCATTAAAGTCATCACAGGCTATTTATTGATGTTTTAAGGAAGAGAGACGTGAAAGAACACACGCCCGCAGAGACAGCCTGAACTGAACTTCCCATCAAACGGTCGCGGGTCCTGGCCATCATGGTGTAGGTTTGGAACAGAGACTGAGCTCGGAGGCCTGGGGCTCTGCCTTCTCTTGGCACAGTTGAGATGAGACTAGGATAGGAGCCAAAGAGGCAAGAGCAAAGGCTGATGAAAGTGCCCTCAACTCCCAGCCCCAAGGGCGCAGGGCGGCACCAGTCCACTGCGGCTGGGTGCTTTCCATGCATCAGCCACCCTCTTCTTACTTGGGGGGAAAAGTGCCTTGAAATCTAGGACCCAAGTGCAAGAGCTCTGAATGGTGGCCGTGGTGGACATACAGGTAAATTTATTTAAGGAGGAATGGCCATGGTGGTGGCATGGAGAGAGTGCCAGGAGAGGAGAGGGAAGAGAGGCATCAATTCTACCTGGAGGGGTCTATAAGGTCTTCACAGGGGCTGCCATTGTGTGGTGGGCCAGTGAGTGGGGTTCTCCTAGCCAGAGAGGTGGGGAGGGGCAGCACAGTGTGCTAGAGACAGGATATTCTAGCATCAGCGCTGGCTTAAATCTGGGTTCTGAAAGGCACTTGCCATGGGGGCCTTGGGCATTTTCAATAGCTGGTGTAAGCCTCAGTTTTTACATCAATCAAAACTGTAGTCAGAATACAATGTGAATGAGGAGTCCCCTACTTGAGCGTGTTTCTGTGACTGCTGGTTTCTCCTCTAAATTCCAGAGGGCAGTGGAGTTTGCAGAGAGGAGCAGGACATGTTTGGGAAGGCTGCCCAATGTTCTTGCCCAGGCAAGGGTGTGCGTGAGTGAGTCCAGGATTTTTGGCTTGGGGTCTGTCATTTCCCCTCCCTCTTGCCCAATAAGACTCTGCATGTCATCTAAGCATTGCTGTGACATAGTGGCTATTGGTTAGCATGCATCAGGGTCCTATAGAATTAAAATTATGTCTGAAGAATTAAGACTCTAGAGATGGCAAAATGCAGAAACAAACCACCCCAGGAAGGCAAATGCTCAAAGTTTATTATACAACACAATAGCAAGTGTCCAAGGCCTGAGGAGTTTCCCTGAGGCAGCCCTGATTGGCTGAGGTTCCTGGTGAATGTAGGAATCAGCTGGAAGCCAGAGACCAGGTCACTATCGGACCACCCAAGAGTAGAAAGTGCATCCCAGGGGTGCCAGGTAATTTGGATGCAGTGGGACCTCGTCCACACTTGAGGAACCCGGCGGGAGTAAACACACACTGCTTACCTGGAATACATCACCTGTCCTCTCTCCCTGCACAACCTGGAAACAAAAATGGAGAAGCAAAGTTCTGGGCAGGGTCCTGTCTCCGAGGCTATCTTGCCAGTAGGAAGCATGCCGAGGCTATTCCCCCTGGGCAAGATTCTGCAGCAGTGACACCAGCTCTTTCTAAAAGGCCAGCTCTCAGGTGAGGAGTGGGCATCCATCCACAGGGGCAGGACTTGAGGGGCCCTGGAGAATGCCAGTTTCCAGACTCTCTCTCCTTCTGGCCTTCTATAACTTACATGGGTTAAAATCTTAAAAGTTCTTCCTGATACACAGATGTGCGTTGCAAAAGGGGGGGTCCAGAGACCCAGTGGCATCCAGAGTGCTACTCTAAATAGAAGTGAGTTGGCCGTGGGAACCGTGGGCCAGCACGTGGAAGGAATGACATGTTTGGATTCACTATGAATTGAGAAGAAATTTGTCCAGATGGGCAAGGGATTTAAATTAACCTGATCCATTTAAACCACTATTTATTTGGCTCTGAAATTGGTCCTGTGGAAAGATAGCCCCTGTTCCTGCCCAATTAACAGTAACGCCAGGTGAGTCAAATTCATTTCAACATGGAGGTTCTGTGGAGGGTAGTTACAGGTGCAAATGTGGCATCTGGGTGAGGTCTCGATGGCCGGGCAGGATTTCCAGTGGCAGAGGTGAGGAGTGTGTGTATTTGTGTGCATGTAGGTATGTGTATCTGTGATGTGTGGCCAGTGCATTGGGGGTTAGTGTATTTCCAGAAAAGGCAGCGGCCTCAGCTGGTTGAACTTAATCAATAAATCTTACAAGGAGGTTAGAGCCAGCACCTAAGGACCCTAACTTCCAGACTCAGGAGTCTGCTCTCCTTGGGCAGCCCTTGAGGCTTTCCGAGCAGGAGACTGTTAAGTGTTTTGAAAGCTAAATGGATGGGGTAAGATCAGAGAGGTCCAGGTCGTGGCTGCAGGGAGAAGAATCAGGAAGCTCTTACAGCCATCTAGATGCCCCTCTAAGTGGCCTTTGGAGTATAAATGCTCCTGGGTATTCACTTGCTGAGTTCCTACCGTGGGCAAGGAGTTGACATCAGTAACTCTAATCTCAGCGTCTGCCGGGAGTGTGAGGGTGATTCCCATCACTTGCTCTTCTCACCGGTGTGGGTTCTACTTCTGTGACACCCGGCCTCCACTCTCAGAGGCCACCTTCTTGTACATTTTGTGTTGCTTTTTTCACAGAGGAGTAAACTCGAGATGGAGAGAAATCCAGCAACTTGCCTACAGCTCACCAGCTGGTGAAGTGGCAGGGCGTAGATTCAAGCCAGCATCTTGTCGGCTACAAATGGCCTAAAAACACTTGTAGAAATTTCCCAATTGTGAACCAGGGGCCGGAGAAGGTGATAAGTGGGTTATCATGGATGTGATATCATTTGATCATCATAACAGCTTTAAGGAGGGCAGGATTAATTACAACCCATTTTTAGATGATGAAAGTGAGATGCAGGAGGTAAAGCTGTCCGAGTCAGACAGTGAGGGGAAGCCAGAACTGCACATTCATGCCTAAGCGAGCTGACCTCAGGCCTCACTGTAAAGCACTGCACCATCCCAAACTTCTCCCATCCTCCCTCCTTTCCTCCCAAAAGGACTCATGTGGTTTTGGCAACTGTGCAGTGTGTGGAGGAGCTGGTGATGGGAGGATAAGGAGGAGTTGAGGTGATGCAGGATTCTAATCCTGTGCCCCTGACAGTGAGGGGGCACCTACAGTCAGAACAGCTTGGGCCAGGAGGGGACCCTGGTGGTGGTCCTGGGAATGCAGGGCAGGAGGATGTGGGTCATCTGGAGAAAGAGACTAAACGGCCCATAGGGAGAGGAGCTCTGAGCCAAAGACCATCATCATCTCTTGCCTGTATTCTGACAGCAATTGTCCAACGCATTGCCGTTCTGCAGAAGGGGAGAAATTCTTAATAAGTTTGATCCAGAACCAGGACTAGCTCCAGGTGTGGACAAGGGAGCAGTTGCTAATCCCTCCCCACTTGTCCAGTTCCTTGTACTCAGCCCATAGGGCACGTCTGAGGTGTTGTCCTTCCTTAAAGCCTCCAGCGTCTTCTCCTCAGATAGAGATGATGATAACTTCCTTTGTTATCCTGCCACCACCCAGGAAATGGACCATCTGTCTGAATGTACCTCTGTCTCCCCATCCAGAATCAGAGTATCTTGGCGGAAGAGACCATGTCTGAACCGTTTTTCAGTCTCTACTTTGTCACGTCTAATGTCTAGCACTTGGAAGGTACTCAGTAAATATTCATGGAAAGGAAGAGTGGAGAAAGGGAGAAAGGGTGGAGGGATAGAGACCAAGAGAGGAGAGAGACTCATTCTTGCCCGGGTTCTGGCACGGCAGCGAAGCCCTTAGCTCAGTGGTTCTTAACCTTCCTAATGCCATGACCCTTTAGTACAGTTCCTCATGTTATGGTGACCCCCAACCATAAAATTATTTTGTTGCTACTTCATGAACAGCATGAACGATTTAGACATGGTCTCTTTTGCCGAGATTTTATGGTTGGGGGTCACCACAACATGAGGAACTGTATTAGAGGATCATGGCATTAGGAAGGTTGAGAACCACTGCCTTAGCTAAAGGTCCACTACCACACCAGACTCTGAGAGGACAGACCCCGAGGGGCCCTGGTGTGTCTGGGCTGGCACACAAGCTCTGGAGGGTCTGTCCTGACCACCTGCCGGCTAACCCCCTACTTGCTGGGTGTCAGTAGCATGTTCCCAACCACTAGTACAATACTTGATTATCAGGTTTTCTCCCCCAACTCTCAGGGACAGGCTTCACACCTTGGTCCATTTCCCGGGGCTCTGCCATTGGGCATGAGAGTGTCAGGGCTCACCAGTGACATGTGCCCACACTGGCAGCAAGGCTGAGCTCTCTGTGGGGCCTTTCTGCCCACATGTTCTCTGTTCCGTTGTAGCTTCGGGGGGTTGGGGGGAAGGGCAGAGAGAATAAATGGACCTCATGTGGCAGCTTCCAGGTCTAGAAGGAACATCTGTCCCATGAAGTACCCCCATGATCTGTTCGTCCCATTGCTCTCAAGGGCAGACTCCTGGTGTGTGTGTGGGACTTCTCTTCCGTTCAGGACATACACTCCTCCTTCTAGTCATCAGGCCCAAACACAGAATCCCCCCTTGGACTCCTCTTTATCTCTCATTCTACATCAGCAAATCCTGGCACGGACATCTTCATATACTTCTAGAACCCAGTTTCTGCCCCTGCCCTGGCCTGACCTGTACAGCCCATCATCTAGGTACTTCTTGGATGTGCCCTGGCTGGGACTTTTGTCCTCTACCATCTGTGCAACAGCCAGACAGATCCTTTAAACTATGGTAGGTGGGATGGACATGCTTTAAGCCCTCCAGGGGCTTTTGTTACCCAGAGGTGAGACCATGCAGTGGCCCTCACAACTTTAATTCATCTCCCTTCTCTCTGCCCCTGGCCCCCTGAACTCCAGCTGTATAGCTTCTGTTTCCTTGAGTAGGCCAGCATGTTTCTGTCCCAGGGCCTTTGCACTTGCTGCTTTCTCTGCTGGTATACTCTTCTCAGTGTCTGCAAGGCCCGGCCCTCCCTTCCTTTAGATCTTCGCCGTCAGGATGGGCTGAGAGTCTGCTGCAGTAACAAATACCTGCACCTCTCCCTTACATGACGTGCCAGGCCAGCTAGGGCTTCCCTCCATGTAGCCTTCCTCCTGTCAACCTGGGTGTCCCCTGCAGTATGAGCTGACACTGTGAGTGGTACTGTCCCTTCAACTCTCATTTCACTGGGCAAAGTAAGTCACACGGTCAACCCCAGCTTCATCTGCCCAGGGAAGAGCTGCCCATCTACCACTTCGCCAGAAAGAGCCGCAGCTGGGATGTGTGTGAGCAGAATGAAGACCACTCCATGTTCTTGGTAGATCTTTCCTCCCTGACAACTGTAGACAACATAGCCACCCTCCCCTGACAACCTACAGAATATAACAACCCTCTCCTGACAACCCTAAACAACAGAGTAGCCCTGCCCTGACAATCCCAGGAAATACAGCCACCCTCTCCTGGCAACTAAAAAATACAGCAACCCTCCCCTGACAGCCCCAGGCAGCATAGCAACCCTCCCCAACAACCTTAAGCAACATAGCAACCAATCCCTGAAAACTTTATATAACATAGCAACCTTCCTCTGACTACCCTCGGTAACATAGCAACCCTCCCTCTGACACCCCTAGCAGCATAGCAACCCTCCCTGACAACCTCAGGAAACTTAGGAACCCTTCCCTGACAACCCCAGGGAAGATAGTCACCCTTCTCTGACAACCTCAGGAAACATAACAGCCCTCTTCTAACAACCCCAGATGACATAGCAACCATCCCCTGACAACCCCAGATAGAATAACAGCCCTCTCCTGACAGCCCCAGATGACATAGCAACCTTCCCCTGACAGTCCCAGATGACATAGCAACCTTCCCCTGAAAACCCCAGATAGAATAACAGCCCTCTCCTGACAGCCCCAGATGACATAGCAACCTTTCCCTGATAGTCCCAGATGACATAGCAACCTTCCCCTGATAGTCCCAGATGACATAGCAACCTTCCCCTGACAACCCCAGATAGTATAACAGCCCTCTCCCGACAACCCCAGATGACATAGCAACCTTCCCCTGACAGCCCCAGATAGAATAACAGCCCTCTCCTGACAACCCCAGATGACATAGCAACCTTTCCTTGATAACACAAGGTAACAGCAATCTTCTGACTATCCCATGCAACATAGCAACCTTCCCCTGACAACCCCAGGCACATAGCTGCCTCCCTTGACAACCCCAGATACCATAACAGCCCTCCCCCGACAACCCCATGCACCATCCAACCCCTTTCTGACGACCCCAGGTAACACAGCAGCCTCTCCTGACAGCCCCGTGCCACGCAGCTTTCCTGTCCCTGCCCGATGTGCTTCATTCATGTCTCCTTTCATTCCTCTTGTGTTGTTTTCACCACTCTGAAGTACATTACTCACCAACTGTCTTAGCCTGGGCTACGATAACAGCCCACCAGAGACTAGGGGGTTTAAATAAGAAATATTTATTAATATTTCTCACGGTTTTGGAGGTGAAAATGCTGGCAGCGCCTGGTCCTAATGAGGACAGGCTTCCTGGCTTGCAGATGGCCACCTTCTCTCTGCATCCTCTCTCGACTGAGAGCAGAGAGACCTCTCCTCTCTTTCTCATCATGGGGGCTCCACCCTTAGCATATAATTAGCTCCCAAAGACTCCATTTCCAAATACCATCACACTGGGGATTAGATTTCAACATGTGGTTCTTGGTAGGATAGAAACCTTCAGGCCAAAGCACCTGTATTTGTGGACTGCCCCTGATTGGAATGCAGTTTCTATGAGGGCAGATTTTTTTATCCATTTTGTTCACCAGTGAACTCAGCTTCCTGAACAGTGATCAACACATGGTAGGTTGGTAGGTGCTGAGTCAATTATTTGTTGTGTGAATATCACAGCCTGAATTGTGCCTCCTCCAATTTATATGTTAAAGTCCTAACTCTCAATGTGATTGTATTACTATCTGGAGATAGAGCCTTTGAGGAGGCAATTAAGGGGAAATGAAATCATAAAGGTAGGGCCCAAAACTCATAGGACTGGTGTCCTTTGAAGAAGAGGAGGTGACATCAGGGATGCATGACATAGAAGTGTGACAGGAGGAAGGCACAGAGAAAGGACAGCCCTGTGTGAGTCAGGAGAGGAGTCCTCCACAGATATTCCCTCAGTTGCACCTTGATCTTGAACTTCCAGCCTACTGCGATGTGAGAAACTTTTGAAGGCCCCAGGATTTTGTTATGACAGCTGACTTAGACAGTGGAAAATAAGACTGAAGAAGGAAAACACAGCTGAGTGGCAGAGTGTGCTTGGCTACGTACACAGGGTGTCCAGGGAAGGGCTGTGGAGAGGAGAGGGACATGCGTGCTGGGTTTTGGCTGCCAGTGGGGGCACCAGGAGGAAAGGTAAAGGGAAGGAGCTTCTGGGCTCCAGGGGCAGCGAGCCTGCACCAGGAACGGGGAAGCCAGAGTGTCTGTTGGGTGGCAGGCAAAGGCCAAGAGAGGAGCAGATACTGGGGAGGGGATGGAGCCAGGCACAGGGCCATGCTGCTGGGAAAGGGCTTTGGATCTCATTGAAAAGCCATTGGAAGGCTTAAAGGGAGGTAACAAACTAGAAGGGAGGTAATAACCCTGGGTAGATGATGGGCTTCAGGGGGCAGAACTGAGGCTCCTCACAGGCAGCACAATGTCAAGTGTGTCCTTGTTCCCTGCCCCTTGCACAGGCCCACTCCTGTGCCCTGCTCAGTGTGTGTGTTTGTGTGAGTGGTGTGAATTAATTGGAATGCACTGGGTGCCTCTGCTTTTGTTCTCTGCATGTTAGAAGGCAGGAACTCATCCCCGCTGGTGCTCCCCACCCTGCATGTCTCTTCCCAGGGGTTCAGCTCAAGGTGGGCTCATTCCATCCTTTGCATTTGGCTAGGAGGAAGCTCTGGAGAGTGGCTGGGCCACCCCTAGGCAGGATGGGGGCTCCCAGCATTGGCTCCCAGGGCAGGAGCTTCTGGTGCAGGTGTCTCAGCATGCAGATCTGGGCCCAGTGTTGAGCCAGATGCTCTGTGCAGCCCCCTCCCTCCCTTGTCATCTTATTTTGGCTGAAGCTGATATTGGGCTGGCTGTGCTGCCAGCCCAGTCTACAGGCCACTCATGCCGGGATCTGGGCAAGCTTGAACTAGAGCCCCTGGCTGGAGCTGCCTCCTGGCTCACTTCCTGGGCAGCGAGGTGTCTCTAGTGGTGAGGGAAGGCAGAGGCAGCCCGCAGTGCATTGCTTTGTCTCTGGCCCCTGGGAGTTTAATGCCACCATGGACATCATTCCCGGAGTCTTGGAGGCCTCTGGAGAGCTCCACATCCCCAAGGGGTGGGAGGCCTGGGGCTGATTGGACTAAGTTAGGATTTTATTATTGCTGTCTGCTGACTGCCATCTGGGTCTCGGCTGTCAGTTCCCAGCGGGCCCCAGCTTCCCCACAGATGGTCTGTATATCTCACCCCGGGCCATGCACAGGGGGAAAAGAGAAGTGCCCACCTGGACATGCTTTGCGGGCAGCTCAAGGCGGCCTGGGGGCTCTGTAGGGCATTACCTCACATTCTGTCCAGTGATAAGCAAAGAGCCACTGGCCCAGGAGAGCCCCACGTGTGCCCCAGCACCTCCTCTGTGTGCAGTCTGCACACTTGTGTGTGCACCAGTGTCCATTCGTGAGCACTGCCTGGGTTTCCACTTAATCAACCTCAGGAGACCTTCCCTGGGCCGTACTCTGCAGGGCCCTGGGGACAGATCTGAAGCTTGTTTTGCTGTTATGGTTCTTTTGGTCCAACAGGGGAGACAGATGTGAATTGAGCAATTAGAAATTATTCGTGGACTGACAAATGCGAGATAAACTGTGGCGATTTCCTGTATTGTGAAGATGCACCCCGGGAGGGAGCTCATGCCTGCGTGTGCCTGTGTGCACCAGTGAGCAGTGCCTCTTCTTTATGAGAGGGCTGCACAAGAGAAAGCGGATGTGCTCAGCACACTGGGCCTGAGGAACTGGAGGAGAGAGGCAGCAAGCAGTGTCTAGGTGTGTCCCAGAAGCTCTGTTGATAAGCCATCGCAGACAGAGCCATTCACTGGGCTCTCAAGTCCCTTAAAGAGGCCAAGAGCTGTGCTATGTAGCCTAGTGGGACAGCCCAGAGCCTGATAGTCACCTACATCTGTCCCTGACTGGTCTGTGACCTCAGGCTAGTCACTTCCTCCTCCTGGTCTTGGTTTTCTCATTTGTAAAATCAAAATCCTAAATTAAACAGTTACTGAAGTTCCATTGAGCTCTGACATTCCATGAGTCTAGATATAACCCCTGCTCTTAGGGAGTCTGTCTTACAAATTGGGGTTGAAGAGATACTGAAATACACAACTGCATGCATACACACACACTCTCACATCCAGGCACATCCAAATAAGTAATCAGAGGAGGCCTCCTGGATGCATTAAATAAAAAATTAGACCCACAGATAGTATCATACGGAACAGGGGAAAACTGAAAGTCTTTCCTTTAACCTCTGGAACAAGACAACGATGCCTGCTTTCACCACCGTGTTATTCAAAATAGAACTGAAGTTCTAGCTAGAACAATCAGACAAGAGAAAGAAATAAAGAACATCCAAATTGGAAAGGGAAAAGTCAAATTTTCCTTGTTTGCAGATGAGATGGTCTTACATTTAGAGAAATTCTAAAGAATCCACAAGAAAACTGTTAGAACTGATAAACAAATCAGTAAGGTTGCAGGATACAAAATCAAGATACAAAAATCGGTAGCATTTCAAATGCCAAACACAAACAATCTAAAAAACACACTAAGAAAGTAATCCCATTTACAACAGCTACCAAAAATAAAAAATAAAAAATACCTACAAATAAACTTAACCAAAGAAGCAAAAGTTCTCTATAATGAAAACTATAAAACAATGATGAAAGAAATTAAAGATTGGAGGAATCAATATTGTTCAAATATCCATACGACCCAAAGCAATCTACAGAATCAATGAGATATGTAACAAAATACCAATGACATTCTTCACAGAAATAGGAAAAAAAAATAGTCTTAAAATTTATATGAAACTACAAAAGACCCCAGACCATCTTGAGCAAAAGAGCAAAACAGAAATAACATTACCTGACTTCAAATAATACTACAGAGTTGTAAAAACCCAAACAGTGCATTACTGGCATGAAAAAAGACACACGGACCAATAGAATAGTATTGAGAACACAGATATACATCCACACATCTCTAGTGAACTCATTTTCAATAAAGGTGCCAGAAACATACATTGAGAAAAGGGCAGTGTCTTCAATAAATAGTGCTGGGAAACCTGGATATCCATATGCAGAAGAATGAATCTAGACCCTGACCTCTCTCTCTACACAAACATCAAATAAAAATGCATTAAGGACTTAACTCTAAGACGTGAAACTATGGAACTACTAGAAGAAAACTTCGGGGAAATGCTCTGAGACACTGGTCTGGGCAAGGATATCTTGAGTGATATCTCCACAACACAGGCAACCAAAGCGTAAATGGAAAAATTCAATCACATCAAGCTAAAAGCTCCTGCATAGCAAAGGAGACAAACAACAGAGGAAAAAGCCAACTCACAGAATGGGAGGAGATATTTGCAGACTACCCGTCTGACAAGGGTTTAATTACTGGAATACGTAAGCAATGCAAACAATTTAATCGAAAAAAATCAAATAATCTGATTAAAAATGTGTAAAAGAGCAAATAGACATTTCTCAAAAGAAAACATACAAATAACCAACAAATATATGTAAATGTGCTCAACCCAATTAGTCAACTATTAGAGAAATGCAGATCAAAGCTACGCTGAGATATCCCAGTTAAAATGGATTTTATTCAAAAGATAAGCAATAACAAATTCTGTCAAGGATGTGGAGAAAGGGGATCCCTTATATGCACTGTTGGTGGGGAAGTAAATTAGTGCAACCCCTCTGGAGACCAGCATGGAGGTTCCCCAACTAAACATAGAACCACCATATATGATCCAGCAATCTCACTGGATCCAAAAGAAAAGAAATCAGTATATAAAAGAGATATCTGTACTCCCATGGTTATTGCAGCATTAGTCACAATAGCTAAGACTTAGAATCAATGTTAAGTGTCCATCAATGGATGCATGGGTAAAAATGTGATAGACAGACACACACACAGGGTGGACATAAAGTCTGTGTGTAATTTACTATGTTAAACTATTTTAAAGTGTGCACAAACTTTGTGTCTGCCCTATGTGTGTGTACACACACACATTCAGCCATAGAAAAGAATGAAATCCCGTGATTTGTAGCAACATGGATGGAGCTGGAGATCATTAGGTTAAGTGCAATAAGCCAAGCACAGAAAGATGAATTTCACGTATTCTTACTCATAGGCGGGAGCTAAATATTAGAACAGGTGAACCCATGGAGACAGAGAGTAGAATGATGGCTACTAGAGGCTGGGAGGGATAGCAGGGACAAAGTGGGATGGTTAATGGGGGCAAAAATATAGTTAGATTAGATAGTTAGAATGAACAAGAGCTGACGTTTGATGGCACAACAAGGTGACTACAGGCAACTGTAAGTGAGGGTAGAGTTTAGAATGGGGGTCCTCAAACTTTTTAAACAGGGGGCCAGTTCACTGTCCCTCAGACCATTGGATGGCCAGACTGTGGGCCCTGGGACGAGTTGGCTGCTAAGCAGGACAGGCAGCGGCAGCAAAAACACCCGGCAGGCTGGATAAATGTCCTAGGTGGGCTGCATGTGGCCCGCGGGCCATCG
>CAUYQV010070550.1:0-17825 GCA_963574575.1 Galagoides demidoff
AGGCAATGCAAACTTTGATAAGCAGTTCTTGATAATCACATCTCAACAATTATTTGTTATTATTACAGTTTAACATTATAAAATTAACAAAAATAATATAAAACTCATATCCTGGCGAAATAGCCACATGGCAGCCAAAAATTGTATATTCCCTTACTGTTCTCCCTCCCGTTAGTGCATTCTTTTCAAAAACCAAGACTTTTTTTAAAACGTCATGGGGAGCGGGACAAATTGTTAAATATCAGGACTGTCCCACCAAAAGCAGGACGTCTGGTCACCCTATATTTGGAGGATGTAAGCTTTTTCTTCTATTCAGGCTTTTAACTGATTCAATGAGGCACATCAAATAGGGTAAATCTGCTTTATTCAGTCTACCAATTCAAATGTTAGTATCATCTAAAAATACCCTCACAGAAACAGAATAATGTTTGACCAAATAGCTGGGTACCTCATGGTCCAGTCAAGTTGACAAAATTGACCATTATAATGGATATTAGTGAAATATACTATGTGTAGAAAAGAAATCCTCATGACCCTGACAAGAATATAGCCATTTTGGAAGACAGCTGGTGGGAAAAAGCAGTCCAGAAACCAAACTCCATAATCATAGCAAACTCCCTCCCTACCCCATGGAATGCTTCAAGGCCAGTGTTCCTGGGAAACAACAGAACAGTAATTTTTACTCTGGCCCTGGCTGGTGGCCAATTATGGGAGTAACTCCTAGAAGTGCCCTGAGAGCCTGAATTAGTCCTTCTGCAGAAGGGATGACTCCCTCTGGGAATCACCTCCTACATTCAAACCTACTTACAAGAGATAATAAAAGCCTGCCAAAACTGTGTAAGAGCTGAGTTGGTTCTTGGTCAAACTCCACTCTGCTTATTACTCCTCTTCCTCTGCTAATAAAAGCCTTTGCAATCCCTGGATTGGCCGTCTCTCATTTTACAGACCCTTCCCACAACCCCTGGTCCCCTAGTTATATATATATATGATGCTCCCATAATTTATTAAAACTGAAAAATGTATTCAAATGTTTTAGGTTTCTAGGTAACAGCAGGCAACTTATTTGACTGAGGATTTTGTCAGTGGGAGTTTAGGTCAGTGATGTTTGCCTTTGTTTATTAACAAAGTGCCTAGCTGTTTGACTAAGTCAATTGTCCAGTCCTTTATAAATAGTCAGTTGTGGCTATGGTTAATTGAGTGAATGTTTATACCCTTATAATTTTTGAATAGGGACAAAGCTCCCAAAACACAGAAAATCTTCACTATACAATACTAGCTTTGAAAGTCTATGAGCACTCTTTCCCACCATTAATCCTCAGATTGGATCAAAGAGCATTACTAAATGTATCAAACTAATAGACCAATAAAGTCATACCAATATAAAATTTTATTTTTATTTTTCATCAGCTCTAGTCAATGGTGTAGAGTAAAAATTAAATGCATTAAAGAGAAAATATAATTTATGGAATGAAAGTAATCTCAAATTTTCATAGAGGTAGTGAGAGTGGCAAGTAATGCATGACATAAAAATTACAACGAAATTTTCTAACCTTAAACTGAAATTAATATTGTCCAGAATACCAAAGCTACATTCAAATTATTTTCTTTTCATTGACAACATTGTGGTTTCTTACACATTTTTCAATAAGTAGTCATGAAGATTTAAATTTTGTACAGAAGGTTGATTGTACCATAATGCTTCAAACATGGTATTAAATGAACATTTTTAAATCAACTGTATTATTGAACAAAATCGAGAAATTATATACCTTTAAATCAAGTAAGTTGTTCTATACATGACAGAACACAGAACACACTTCATTGTTTTTCCCTTGCTCTCGGTTCAGTTGTCTGATATGTGAACATTTAGTTGAAAATAAAGAGTTTAGCAAACTCCTAGAGATTAGCTTGCCTCTGTTCCTAAAAGATTCTAAAATTGAACACTTATGGAAAAAAATCTATCTTTAGTTTTTCTAGCCTTTAGTAAAGAGATATTGGGGTGGCACCTGTGGCTCAAGAGAGTAGGACACCGGCCTCATATGCTGGAGGTGGTGGGTTCAAACCCAGCCTCAGCCAAAAACTGCAAAAAAAAAAAAAAAAAAGAGAGAGAGAGAGATCTTCTGGGAAGATATAAAGGGTGTAAATATTTTTAAACAAATAGCAAAATCCAGAGGACATAATAAAATATGTAATCTAAATAAATGAACAAATAATAACTATTGAGTTCTTAGTATGTGACAAGCACTTTAGCAACGTTATCTCCAATTGTTACATTTATAACATTCCTTAAAGAATGTTATAAATGTCACCCACCCCTCTCCTAAAACCTACCCCTCCGTCACATCTCCAGTCTCCTTCAACCACAAATGAGGAATCTAAAAGTCAGAGATATTAAGTAAGATACTAAAGACTAAGGCCAAAGGCCATGAAACAGAGTAGACTTGCAACCACTTTTACACTCATTATGCAATGCTAACTCTAAAGAAATCTTCAAGTAACAGGACCACAAACATACATAGTAATTCTTTTCCAAAGCAGTAGAGTAATATTCTCTTTCGGAAAAAAATTGTATTGATGTTTCTAATAATAAGTATTATGTGTTTATCACAGAATATTTGTAAAATATACAGGCAAAAAAGAAAATAGAAATAATCACTAATTATATAAGTAATTACATAGTGCATGTCATGGATGTTGTGCCACTAAATATCCCCTTCAAGGATTTAACTTCAAAAGTATTGGAAAGTTGTAGCTTTTACCATTCACTTTTCAGCTGTCTTTTAGAATTTCACTGGCCGGAGACATTTAGCCTAAAGTCACAGGACTTGACCAAGGACAATCTGTATACAATGATGAATGGCTATGTGGTTATGAAGACAACCATTTCCTCCAATTTTTCCCTTTCATTTTTATGCCAACTTTCTTCCCATCCTCAACTCTAGAACTCCTCCTGAAGTTAGGAAAAATTATCCCTGTGGAGTCAGATGAATGCTTGTTGTGGCTGATGCCACAGCCCAACCTCTCTCTCTATCCAATCACATTGTTTTTTTTTTCTTTCCCCCCATACAGGAGTTGAATCTGAAAGGATTATACCTGGGAAGTGAGATAAACAACAATAATAGTAGGTGACTTCAACAGTCCACTGCCACAATCATTGAGGCAGAAAATCAAAAGAAATACTGTACTGAAACTGGACTCCAGAACAGATAGACCCAACAGACATTTACAGAATACTCTACCCAACAACTGCAGAACACACATTTGTCACATTAGCACATGGAACATATTCCAAGACATACCATATGTTAGGCCATAAAACAGGTCTAAACACTTTTTTTTTTTTTTTGGAGACAGAGTCTTACTTTGTCACCCTTGATAGAGTGCTGTAGCATCATAGCTCACAGCAACCTCAAATTCTTGGGTTCAAGAGATTTTCTTGCCTCCGCCTCCCAAATAGCTGGGACTACAGGTGCCTGCCAAAACGCCAAGCTATTTTTGGAGACTGGTCTCACTGTTGCTCAGGTTAGTAAACACATTTTTTAAAAAATTAAATCATATCAAGTATCTTCTCAGAATAAAACCAGAACTCAATTCCAAGAGGAGCTTTCAAAACTATATAAACACGTACACATTAAACAACCTGAATGATATTTAGGTCAACAATGAAATCAAGATGGAAATTTTTAAATTTATCAAAATGAATGGCAAAACTGATCAAAATCTCTGGGACATAGCAAAATCAGTGCTAAGAGTGAAATTTATACTGCTAAATGCCAACATCAAAAAGATAGAAAAACCACAAATTAACAACCTACCATTAGACATTAAGCAACTAGAAAAACAAGAATAAAGAAGATCTAAAGCTATCAGAAGACAAGAAATTTAAAAAGATCAGAGCAAAACCAAACAAAGTTTAAACCAAAAAAAAAAAAAAAATAAAGTATCAATGAAAGGAACAGTTGGTTCTTGGAAAAGATAAAAGTGATAGACCACTACCTAGATTAAATAAAGGAGAGAATTCAAATAAGCTCAACTGGACATGAAAAAGAGACATTATAACTGATACCACAGAAACACAAAGGATCATCTAAGACCACCATGAACACAAACTAGAAATTTAGAAGAAATAGACAAATTCATGGAAACATATACCCCCAAGCTTGAATTTAGAAGAAATGGAAGTCCTGAACAGAACAATAATGAGTAGTAAAATTGAATCAGTAATTTAAAAACTCCCAACAGACAAAGCCCAAAATCAGATGTATTCAGAGCCTAATTCTACCAGCCCTTCAAGGAACAGATATTAATTCTAATGAAACTGTTCCAAAAGATTAAGAAGAAGGGAATCCTCCCTAACTCATTCTCCAAAGTTAGTATACCCTGGTAGCAAATCCAGGAAAGGACACATACATAAAAGAAGTTTACATACTAATATCTGATTTTTTTAAAAGTTGCAAAAATCTCAGCAAAATGCTAACAAGCAGAATTCAGCAGCACATCAAAAGGGCAATTCACTATGGAGATAAGCGAACACTTCTACACTGCTGATGGGATTGCAAACTAATGCAGCCATTTTGGAAAGAAGTATGGAGAATCCCCAAAGATCTAAAAGTAGACCCTCCATTTGATCTTGCAATCCCATTACTCGGTATCTACCCAGAAGAAGAAAATCCTTTTACCAGAAAGACATTTGCATCAGAATGTTTATTGTAGCTCAATTCATAATTGCCAAGTTGTGGAAGCAACCTAAGTGACCATTAACCCATGAATGGATCAACAAACTGTGATATTATATACCATGAAATCCTATACAGCTATTTTAAAAGGTGGAGACTTTATATCTTTTACATTTACCTGGATGGAAGTGAAATACATTCTTCTTAGTAAAGTATCACAAGAATGGAAAAATACATATCCAATGTACTCCAGACCAATATGAAACCATTATATAAACAATTACATGCTCATATGAACAATAAAACACAAATATAGTCTAGTACAGAGGTAGAGAGAGGTGGAAGAAGGGAGAAGAAAGAGGGAGGGACATTGGCAGAAGGAAGGAGGGCATGAGGCAAGATCTCACCTAGTGTGCACCTTGTTAGAGTGTATAACATGCCCCCTGGGTAAGGGACTCTTTTACAACCAGAACTTTACTCTGGAATTGAGAACAATGTAACCTAAAAATTTGTACCCTCATATTAATTTGAAATAAAGAAATAAATTTTAAAAAGACAGTTCACCACAATCAAGTGGATTTATCCTTGGAAGTCAATAAATGTAGTTCAGCACATAAAGAGAATTAAAAACAAAAGCCATATGAATGCCTAAATAGATGCAGAAAAAAGTATGTAATAAAATCCAGCACCCCACATAATAAAAACTTTCAACAAAATAGGCATAGATGGACCATACCTCAAAATAATAAAAGGTACATATGAAAAACCCACAGGCAACATCATACTAAAAGAGGAAAAATTAAAAACATTCCCCCTAAGAACAGTCCCACTTTCACCACTTCTATTCAAGATAATACTGGAGGTAATCTAGCCAAAGCTGTCAGGCAAGAGGGCATTCAAATTGGAAAAAAGGAAGTCAAATTATCCCTGTTTGCTGCTGAAATGATCTGATATCTAGAAAACCCTAAAGACTCCTCCAAAGATTCCTAGATTTGATAAATGAATTCAGTAACATCTCAGATTACAAAATCAATATATGCAAACCAGTAGCATTTCTTCCTATATACCAATAGCAACCAAAGTGAGAATCAAATCAAGAACTTAATCCCATTTACAACAGATGTGAAAGAACAATAAACTACCTAGGAGTATACTTAACCAAGAAGGTGAAAGATGCCTACAACAAAAACTGCAAAACACTGATAAAAGTAATTGTAGATAACATGAACAAATGGAAAAACATTCCATGCTCATGGATTGGAAGAATATCAACATTGTTAAAATGACTATACTGCCCAATAATCTACACATTCAATGTAATTCTCATTAAAATACCAATGTCATTTTTCACAGAACTGGAAAAAAATCCTAAAACTCATATGGAACCAAAAAGAGCCTGAATAGACAAAACAATCCTCATCAAAATGAACAAATTTGGAGGCATCACATAACCTGACTCCCAGTTATACTACAATTATACTACTATGCTATAGTGATCACACAGCATGGTGCTGGTGTAAAGGTAAACCCAGATATAAATGGAACAGAATAAAGAACTCAGAAATAATGCCATGTACTCACAACTAACTAATTTTGGACAAAACTGGAAAAAAACATACAATAGGGAAGGGATATCATATTCAATAAATAGTACTGGGAAAATTGGAGAGCCACAAGCAAAAGAATGAAACTGGATCCTTATCTCTCATCACATATAAAAATTGACTCATGGTGAATTAAGGAGTTAAATGTAAGAGATGAAATTATGAAAATAGAAGAAAATCTAGGGAAAACTTCTGGATGCTGGCAGTAGGTAAAGAACTGAAGACTAAGACTATAAAAGTAAACACAGCAAAAGCAAAAATAAATAACTAAGACTTAATTAAACTAAAAAGCTTCTGCCCAACAAAATAATCAACAGAATAAATAGACAACTCAGATATGGAAGAAAATATTCACATTTGAGAAAGGGCTAATTTCCAGAATGTACAATGAATTCAGACAAATTAGCAAGAACAAAACAAATAGCCCTACTAATAAGTGGGCAAACAACATAAAGACATTTTTCAAAAGAATATATACAAATAGCTAATGAACATACAAAAAAAATGCTCAATATTCCTAACCATCAGAGAAATGCAAATTAAAATCACATGACATAGGCTTAGCACCTTTAGCTCAGCAGCTAGGGTGCCAACCACATACACCGGAGCTGGCAGGTTTGAATTCAACCCAGAGCCTGCCAAACAACAATGCCAACTTCAACCAAAAAAAAAAAAAAAACAGCTGGGCACTGAGGATGGTGCCTGTAGTCCCAGCTACTTCTTGGGAGGCTGAGGCAAGAGAATGGCTTAAGTCCAAGAGCTTGAGGTTGCTGTGAGCTGTGATGTCATAGCACTCTTCTCAGGGCAATATAGTGAGACTCTGTCTTAAAAATAAATAAATAAATATCGCATGAGATATCACCTTACCCTAGTCATCAGGGCCATCATTAAAAAGTCAAAAAATAGAGGGGGCGGAGTCAAGATGGCAGACTGCAGCCAGCTTCCCACATAGGCTCTCGTCCAGAAGGAGACTTAAAGGACAGAAGTTTAACAAGTAAGCTGATGGTTTGGGGCTAAGCCAAGAGAGAAGAATGAAGAATGCACAGCAACTTTGCTGAAGCAAGCTGCAACCCCAAAAATACAATCAAAAGGTACAAAATTCACCACCAGTGGTAGCAGAATCCTCTGCTCCTAGAGCCATGCACAGTGGTCGGCAGAGGAGTACACTGCTCCAAGTGGGTACATAACTGCTTGCTAGACCCATGTGTGTCCTGCGGGCAGTGAGAGAGGAGTCCCCCACTCCAGGTGGGCCCAGAACAGCTTGCTAGAGCCACACGTGTCACACAGGCAGCTGCAGAGGAGTCCTCTGCTCCGGGTGGGCCCAAAACTGCTTGCTAGAGCCACGCGCACCCCATGGGGGCTGGTGGAGGAGTCCCCCACTCCCAGACGGGCTCAGAACCTCTTGCTAGAGCCACATGCGCCCCACAGGAGACAGCAGAGGAGTCCCCGGCTCTGGTCGGGCGCAGAACTGCTTGCTAGTGCAGGCGTGTCCCACGGGCAGCAGCGGAAGAATTCTCCACACCAGGTGGGCCCAGAACTGCTTGCTAGAGCTGCACACGACCTGTGGGCAGCGGTGGAGTAATTCCCAGCTCCAGGTGGGCGGAGAACTGCTTGCTAGAGCCATGCGAGACCTGCGGGGGACAGCACAGGAGTCCCATGCTCCGGGCAGGCTCAGAACTGTTTGCTAGAGCCGCGCACATCCCGTGGGTGACAGTGGAGGAATTCCCTGCTCCAGGCTCCCACACTGGGCGGATCCAGAACAGATTGCTAGAGCCACATACGCCCTGCTGGGGCCAGTGGAGGTGTCTCCCCATTCCGGGCAGACCCAGAACTGCTTGCTAGAGCCGTCTGTGACCCACGGGCAGCAGCGTAAGAGTCCCCAGCTCCAGGCGTGCCCAGAACTGCTTGATAGAGCCACACGTCCTGCAGGTGGCGGCAGAGGTGTTCCCCACTCCCGGCAACTGCGCTGGGCGGGCCCAGAACTGCCAGAGCTGTATGCTTCTGGCATCCCTGGCCAGCCGCCTAGAAACTATGAAAGGATGGTCAGTTGAGAGGGAACCATACTAGAACAGCAATACCCCAAGGCAAAGAGCAGCAGCCACAGTAGTGGGAAATACAAGGTTCACACCTCTCAGGCTCTTCCCAACAGACATGCTCTGCCTCTCTGGACAGCCAGATGAAGCTGGCATCTTCTCCAGTGGAGGCCACTGACTGAAAGGTTCTGGTATGGTCCCCACATGGTGTAAATTCAGCATGTGGCAGAATCAGTGGAAAAACTGGTAATTCGAATACCCAGAATAGATCAACATCCCCAAGGAAGGATGGGGCAGATGTAATTGAAGATCCCGTCCAAAAACAGATGGCTGAATTGTCAGAAAGCAAGTTCAGAATTTCAATAGTAAATAAGATTAACAGAATAGAAGAGAGGAGGGAATTGGAATGTCAAGAACTGATTCAAAAGATATCTCAAGAAATTATTGAAAAGATGTCTCAAGAATTCAACGATTTCAAAGATAAAATGACCAAAGATTTTAAAACACTGAGGCAAGAGGTTACTGCCCTCAAAGATCTCAAAAATATGGTAGAATCCCTTGGTAACAGAATGGAACAGGCAAAAGAAAGGATCTCTGACATTGAAGACAAAGCTTCTGAATGTTCCTGAGCAAGCAAGGATGAAAAGAAATAGAAAGCAAAAATGGATCACTCTCTCAGAGAGCTCTGGGATAATTTGAAAAAAACTAATATTCATCTTATAGGAATCCCTGAAGGCGACAAAGTGGCTTCACAAAGCACAGAGGCTCTACTTCATGAAATTATGAAAGAGAACTTTCGAGACATGCAAAGAGATTCTGAAAATCAGATAGCAGACAATTTCAGAATTCCAGCATGACTCAACCCGAACAAGATATCCCCCAGGTACATCATAATTAACTTCACTAAAGTTAATATGAAAGAGAAAATTCTGAAAGCAGCTAGACGTAAGAAAAGCATAACTTACAAAGGGAAGAATATTAGAATGACTGTAGAACTCTCTGCTGAAACCTTTCAGCCTAGAAGAGGGTGGTCATCAACTTTTAACCTCTTAACACAAAATAACTTTCAACCCAAGATCCTGTATCCAGCTAAACTAAGTTTTATTTATGATGGAGAAATTAAATACTTTAATGACATTCACATGTTGAAGAAATTTGCTATAACTAAACCAGCCCTCCAAGATATTCTCAGACCTATCCTCCATAAATACCAGTGCAATCCTCCACCACATAAGTAAACTCACACAGAAAATTTTGAACAAATTCCAATTTCCAGAGTGGTGAAAAGATTAATAATGTCCACTGGACTTTCGAAAAACTGAATACCCAAAATTATACCAGGTTTATCAATATTCTCAATCAATGTGAATGGATTAAATTGCCTTCTAAAGAGGCACAGGCTGGCTGACTGGATACAAAAACTCAGGCGAGATATCTGCTGCATATAAGAATCCCATCTTACCCTAAAAGACAAATATAGACTCAGGGTGAAGGGATGGTCATCTTTATTCCAGACAAATGGAAAGCAAAAAAAAAAAGCAGGTGTTGCAATTTTATTCGCAGATACAATAGGCTTTAAACCAACAAAAGTAAGCAAAGATAAAGATGGACACTTTATATTTGTTAAGGGTAATACTCAATCATTAGTATTCATTCACCCAACCAGAATGCACCTCAATTTATAAGAGATACCATAATAGACGTGAGCAACTTGATTGCTCCCAGCTCCAACATAGTTGGAGATTTCAATACTCCTTTGGCAGTGTTGGATAGATCCTCCAATAAAAAGCTTAGCAAAGAAGTTTTAGATTTAAACTTAACCATTCAGCATTTGGATTTAACAGATATCTATAGGACATTCATCCTAACAAAACTGAATACACATTTTTCTCATGGGTCCATGGAACATACTCCAAAATCGACCACATTTTAGGTCACAAATCTAACCTCAGAAAATTTAAAAGAATACAAATTATTCCTTGCATCTTCTCAGACCATCATAGAATAAAACTTGAACTCAGTAACAACAGAAATGTGCAGACTCTTACAAAAACATGGAAGCTAAACAACCTTATACTGAATGATAGGTGGGTCAGAGACAAGATCAAGAAGGAAATTACCAAATTTTTGGAACAAAACGATAATGAAGGTACAAGTTATCAAAACCTCTGGGATACTGCAAAGGCAGTCCTAAAAGGGAAATTTAAAACACTGCAAGCCTTCCTCAAAAAGCGGAAAGAGAAGAAGCTAACAACTTAATGGGACATCTCAAGCAACTGAAAAAGGAAGAACACTCCAATCCCAAACCTAGCAGAAGAAAAGAAATAACCAAAATTAGAGCAGAATTAAATGAAATTGAAAACAAAATTATATAACAGATCAATAAATCAAAAAAGTTGGTTTTTTGAAAAGGTCAATAAGATAGGTAAACCTTTGGCCAACCTCCTCAAGAAAAAAAAGAGTAAAATCTCTAATCTCATCAATCAGAAATGGTAAAGATGAAATAACAACAGACCACTTAGAAATTTAAACAATCCTTAATGAATATTATAAGAAACTTTGTTCTCAGAAATATGAAAATCTGAAGGAAATTGACCAATACTTGGAAGCACGCCACCTCCCAGACTTAGCCAGAATGAAGTGGAAATGTTGAACAGGCCTATATCAAGTTCTGAAATAGCATCAACTATACAAAATCTCCCTAAAAAGAAGAGCCCAGGACCATATGGCTTCATGTCAGAATTCTACCAAACCTTTAAAGAGGAACTAGTACCTATACTATTTAACCTTTTCCAAAATATAGAAAAAGACAGAATACTACCCAACACATTCTATGAAGCAAATATCACTTTGATACCCAAACCAGGAAAAGACCCAACAAAGAAAGAAAATTACAGACCAATATCACCAAGTAATATTGATGTGAAAATATTCAACAAGACCCTAACAAACAATCCAGCAACACATCAAACAAATTATACACCACAACCAAGTGGGTTTTATCCCAGGATCTCAAGGATGGTTTAACATACATAAATCTATAAACGTAATTAATCACATAAACAAATTAAAAAACAAAGACATTATGATTCTCTCAATTGATGCAGAAAAAGCTTTTGATAACATCCAGCATCTGTTCATGATTAGAACACTTAAGGAAATTGACATTGAAGAGACATTTCTCAAAATGATAGAGGCTATCTACAGCAAACCCATAGCCAATATCGTACCGAATAGAGTTAAATTGAATTCATTTCCACTCAGATCAGGAACCAGGCAAGGTTGCCCCTTGTCTCCATTGCTCTTTAACATTGTAATGGAAGTTTTAGCCATTGCAATTAGGGAACAAAAGGCAATCAAGGTTATCCATATAGGATCAGAAGAGACTAAACTTTCACTATTCACAGATGACATGATTGTATACCTGGAAAATACCAGGGATTCTACTACAAAACTCTGCTGTATTCCTTGATCACTTCTAGAGTGATCAACACTCTAGGTTACAAAATCAACACTCACAAATCAGTAGCCTTTATATATACCAACAACAGTCAAGCTGAAAAAATACTCAATAATTCTATTCCATTTACAGCAGTGCCAAAGAAGATGAAACATCTGGGAGTTTGCCTAACAAAGGACAGGAAAGACCTTTATAAAGAGAACTATGGAACTCTAAGAAAAGAAATAGCTGAAAATGTTAACAAATGGAAAAACATACCATGCTCATGGATAGGAAAAATTAACATTGTTAAAATGTCCATACTACCCAAAGCAATATATAATTTTAATGCAATTCCTATTAAAGTTCCATTGTCATACTTTAAAGATCTTGAAAAAATAATACTTCATTTTATATGGAATCAGATAAAACCTCGAATAGCCAAGACATTACTCAGAAATAAAAACAAAGCAGGAGGAATCACGTTATCAGACATCAGACTATACTATAAATCCATAGTGATCAAAACAGCATGGTATTGGCACAAAAACAGAGAGGTAGATGTATGGAACAGAATAGAGAACCAAGAGATGAACCCAGCTATTTACCGTTATCTGATCTTTGACACGCCAATTAAAAACATTGAGTAGACTCCCTATTTAACAAATGGTGCTGGGTGAACTGGCTGGCGACCTGCAGAAGATTGAAACTGGATCCACACCTTTCACCACTAACTAAGATTGACTCTCACTGGATTAAATATTTAAACTTAAGATATGAAACCATAAAAATACTAGAAGAAAGTGTAGGGAAAACACTTGAAGAAATCGGCCTGGGTGAAAATTTTATGAAGAGGATGCCCCAGGCAATTGAAGCAACATCAAAAATACACTACTGGGACCTCATCAAATTGAAAAGCTTCTGCATAGCCAACAGCACAGTCATTAAAGCAAGTATACAGCCCTCAGAATGGGAAAAGATATTTGCTGGATATGTCTCTGACAAAGGTTTAATAACTAGAATCCATAGAGAACTCAAATGTATTAGCAAGAAGAGAACAAGTCATCCCCTCTCAGTGTGGGCAAGGGACTTGAAGAGAAATTTCTCTGAAGAAGATAGGAGCATGGCCTACAAACATATGAAAAATGCTCACCATCCTTAATCATCAGAGAAATGCAAATCAAAACTACTTTGAGATATCATCTAACACCAGGAAGATTAGCCCATATCACAAAATCACAGATGCTGGTGTGGTTGTGGAGAAAAGGGAGCACTTCTACACTGCTGGTAGGATTATAAACTAATATGTCCCTTTTGGAAAGATATCTGGAGAACACTTAAAGAATAGACCTTCCATTTGATCCTATAACTCCTCTATTAAGTATATATCCAGAAGACCAAAAATCACACTGCCATAAAGATATTTATATCAGAATGTTCATTGCAACCCAATTCATAATTGCTAAGTCATAGAAGAAGCCCAAGAGCCCATCAATCCATGAATGGATCAATAAATGTGGTATATGTATACCATGGAATACTATGCAGCCATTAAGAAAGATGGAGACTTTACCTCCTTCATGTTTACATGAATGGAGCTGGAAAATAATCTTCTTAGCAATGTATCCCAAGAATGGAAGAAAAAGTATCCTATGTACACAGTCCTACTATGAAACTAATTTATAGCTTTCATAGGAAAGCTATAACCGAATTTTAGCCCAGTAACATGAGGAGAAGGGAGAAGTAGGAGAGGGGAGGGGGAAGGTAGGTGGGGGGGGTGATTGGCAGGATCATGCCTACAGTTCAGCCTATAAGGGTACATGTGAATCTCTCTAAATGTAGAATATAAATGTCTTAACTCAATAATTAAGAAAAAGACATGAAGGCTATGTTAACCAGTTGGATGAAGGTACTTCAAATTGTACACAGAAACAGTACACTGTACCACATGATAGTATTAATGTACACTGTTATGATTTAATAGAAAAAAACAATAAAAAAATAAAAATAAATAAAAAGTCAAAAAACAACAGATGTAGTGAAAAAGGAACACTGTTGGTGGGAATGTAAATTAGTATAATCTCTAGGGAGAACAATATGGACATTTCTAAAAGAACTAAAAGTTGATCTACCCTTCAATCTAGCAATCTCACTGTTGGGTATCTACTCAAAGGAAAAGAAGTCAATATATCAAAAAGACACCTGCACTTATATGTTAATCACAACACAATTCACAATTCAAATGCTATGGAATCATCTAAGCACCCATGAACCCCTAAGTGGATAAAGAAAATGTGGTATATAAACACAATGGAATACTACTCAGCCATAAAAAAGAATGAAATGTCTTTTACTGCATCTTGGAAAGAACTACAAACCATTATCCTAACTGAAGTAACACAGGAACAGACAATCAAATACCATGTGTTCTCACTTTTAAGGAGCTAATCTTTGAGTACCCATAGTCATAAAAGAGTGGTATCATGGACACTGCAAACTCAGATGAGAGGAGGTTGGGAGGAGAGTTAGACAAAAATTACCTATTAGGTACAACATACACTATTTGAGTAATGGGTGTATTAAAGCCCAGACTTCATTACTATACAATATATCCATAACAAAACTCCATTTGTACCCTTCTAAATCTATTGAAATAAAAATTAAATAATTTAAAATAAAACAAAATATGCCCCAGAAACTGTAGAAACTCCTTTAAGATATTTTATTTATATACTTACGTATTCTTATATAATCATATATTCAGATAGATAGATGATGCCTTCTTGAAGAAACATCCCTTCCCTATAACAACTTTCTAACAGTTATTTGAAATTGAAATACAACAACATTGGCTCAGCACCACCTGTAGCTCAGCGGATAGGGCTCCAGCCACATACAATGGAGCTGGTGGGTTCAAACCCAGTCTGGGCCTGCCAAACAACAATGACAACTACAACCAAAAAAATGGTCAGGTGTTGTGGCGAGCACCTGTAGTCCCAGATACTTGGGAGGCTGAGGGAAGAGACTTGTTTAAGCCCACGAGTTTGAGGTTGCTGTGAGCTATGACGCTAGGACACTCTACCCAGGGTGACAGCTTAAGACTCTGTCTCATGGCTCGGTACCCATAGCACAATGATAACTAAATAAATAAATAAATAAAATTTTTAAAAAAGACCGTCTCAAAAAAAAAAAGCAACAATGTTGTTTGCAAACTTCACAGCTACTTTTCTGCCTTCTTTTACAAATTCCAATTGCAAATACAAACCTACCTAAAAGACTTTTTTTTGAGATAGACTCTCACTTTGTTGCCCTCAGTAGAGTGCTGTAGCATCACAGCTCACAGCAACCTCAAACTCTTGCCCTTCAGCAATTCTCTTGTCTCAACCTCCCAAGCAAGTGGGACTGCAGATGCCTGCCACAACACCCAGCTATTTTTAGAGATGGGGGTCTCACTCTGTCTCAGGGTTGTCTCAAACTCCCTTTGTTCAGGCAATCCACCTGCTTCGTCCTCCCGGAGTGCTAAGTTTACAGATGTGAGCCACAGCTTCCGGTCTAAAAAATATTTTTGAGGAATCAACTTCTACAGAGAAATCTTAACAAAATTTAAGGCAGTCTCTTGTAAATTTTATTTACCTGTCATTACTTTAATCATAAAGGGGTAAGTACCCAAATTAAATGAAAGAAAATATGTAAGTGGGAAAACTTTAGCTAAAATCCAAAATTGCACCTTGAGGTATGAAGAAAAGAAGGGTTCAAGAAGAATAGATGTAGTAATGACAATGATGATGATAATGGTGGAAGGGAAAGAGGTAATGTTGACATTCATTAAGTCCTTGCTATATTTGCCAGGTACTCTTTTAAGTGCTTTACTTACAATATCTAAATTTATACTAACTGTGACTCCAAGAGTTAGATGCCATTACTATCTCCATGTTGACAATAAAGCAATCCAGGGGCAAAGAAATTAAGTAATTAGCCAAAATCCTGGGCTGAGATGTAAACCCTAGCAGATTGACTCTAGACCTGGCACTCCACTTAAAAAGAAAATGGGAAAGCAGACTGTGTTTATTTTTAAACACTGCATAGTGGTAAAAAACACAAGTTTTGGATTTGTATATACTGAGCCTGAAGATCCATCACACCATTCACTAGGATTTTGACCTTGGGCAATTTATCTCTGTGCTTTGACTTTCTGTCCACAAAATGAAAATAGTAACGCCCCAGAATTGTGAAAATTCAGTGAGGCAAAGCATAAAAAGCACTTAGGCCAGTGGGTGCCCCTTAGGCCTCCTTACCTTTTGTTATTATGTATAATGATATTACATATTGTTAACTCAGACAGCAATAACAACTGGATAAAGGCTTGCAACAGGGACAGTAGACAGTAACTGAATTATGGTGTGTTGCCAAATTTCCAGACCATGTAAATTTTTAAAAATGAAATTAAATTTGCTTTAAAATTGACCAAAGATATAAAAAATAGAATTGTGCCAATATTTGGAACTCAATAATATTGCTACACAATAAGTTTTTTTACAAAATCCTGAGTTCTGAACATGTCAAAATTCTTCTAAATTTCTGACCTCAAAATATGCAAAACTACCAAGATGCATTTATGTTTATTAATGAAATTTTGTTTCCTAGAGCATTTTCTTCTGAACTGGAAAAAGCCATAGTATAACAACTGCCAAAAGAATGTTCTAATACATGTATAATTTAACATCGGGGAAAAAAACTATTATCTCATAGTTTTTAAAATCTATCTGATATTATAATACACTGTCCTTTTTACCAGATATGTCAATGAACAGTTACTACTCAGATGGCTCAAAAATTAACTATGGGGCGGCACCTATGGCTCAAAGGAGTAGGGTGCTGGCCCCATATGCTGGAGGTGGTAGGTTCAAACCCAGCCCCAGCCAAAAACTTTAAAAAAAAAATTAACTATGGATGCAAGGATCAGAAGACTTTTCCAAAGGAGGAGGTTTTACGGTTTTACAGTTTTACGGTATAGTTTAACTGTTACACAAGCTACAGAATTTGTAAATTCATAATGATTTATTTTCAATCTTCTTATTTGTCTCATCATGCATGATAGTAGGTTGATCAGGTTGATCAGAGTTTTGCAATTTTTGATAAAACTTAAGCAATGAAGAAACAGTTCTACATTCACCTAATTCAGACATAGTAAATTAGTAGCTATTCTAATGGTTTTCACATTCCATTCATGCAGGGGTAGTTATTTTCACAGAAACCTATGTTTTCCCTCACTTTTAATTCCAGCTTTGGAGCAACATAATAGGGGGAAGAACAAAAGAAAACATGACTTAGAGATAGACCACCTGGGTTCAGTCCAAAGAGATGGGATACTTTTTCACAACGGGTTTGCCGCCAGAACACAGGTGTTGTGAAAACCGCCTATACGATCCAAAATGGGGAAGAAAAAGACTCATATCAACATCGCCGTCATTGGACACGTAGATTCGGGCAAGTCCACCACTACTGGACATCTGATCTACAAATGTGGTGGCATCGACAAGAGAACCACTGAAAAATTTGAGAAGGAGGCAGCTGAGTTGGGAAAGGGCTCCTTCAATTATGCCTGGGTCTTGGATAAACTGAAGGCTGAGTGTGAGAGTGGTATCACCATTGATATCTCCCTGTGGAAATTTGAGACCAGCAAATACTATGTGACTATCATTGATGCCCCAGGACACAGAGACTATCAAAAACATGATTACAGGCACATCTCAGGCTGACTGTGCTGTCCTGATTGTTGCTGCTGGTGTTGGTGAATTTGAAGTTGGTATCTCAAAGAATGGGCAGACCCGTGAGCATGCCCTTCTGGCTTACACACTGGGTGTGAAGCAACTAATTGCCGGTGTTAACAAGATGGATTCCACTGAGCCACTCTACAGCCAGAAGAGATACAAGGAAATCGTTAAAGAAGTCAGCACTTACATTAAGAAAATTGGCTACAACCCTGACACAGTAGCATTTGTGCCAATTTCTGGTTGGAATGGTGACAACATGTTGGAGCCAAGTGCAAACGTAAGTGACTTTTGAGACAGTT
>CAUYQV010070552.1:0-27680 GCA_963574575.1 Galagoides demidoff
CGCCAGCCACGTACACCTAAGGTGGCGGGTTCGAATCCCCAGCCCGGATCCGCCAAACAACAATGATGGCTGCAACCAAAAAATGGCCAGGCATTGTGGTGGGCGCCTGTGGTCCCAGCTACTCGGGAGGCAGAGGCAGGAGACTCGCTTGAGCCCAGGAGTTGGAGGTTGCTATGAGCTGTGATGCCATGGCACTCTACCCAGGGGGATAGCTTGAGGCTCTGTCTAAAAAAAAAAAGATTTTTAATGGAAATAAGTATCATCTTTGATACTTAGGTGGCACTAGGCAGAACATAACCATTCAAAGCAGCTGTGTGCCAGAGAGAATTTGCACATGTGTTGTTTGGGGCATTACAAATCAAAGAGCTTATGCCAGAGTCAATATTTCTACCTCTAGATGATGAGCTTCAAAAACATCACAAAAAAGAGATGATGGCCCATGCTAATCTGTGCTATGAAATGGGTCAGCAACATCAGCAGGTCCCTTATGTACCCAAGCATAGGAACGCAACACGTGCTCATAGTGAGGAACAGTGCAATTCCATACAGGCTAAACACTAAGGCAATAGCTCAAACATATAACCAAACTTGAAGATGCCAGACACGCCTGTCATGTCATAGCTGAGTTATTTAGCCAAAGAGAACACCCTGGATGTGCTTGAGTAAAAGAATAAAACACTGCTATCAGAAAACAGAAAGCAGTGGCGCCTGTAACCCAGTGGGTAGGGTGCTGGCCACGAACCCAGGCTGATGGGTTCAAACCTGGCCCAGGCCAGCTAAACAATGACAACTACAACAACAACAAGAACAACAACAAAAAAAAATAGCCTGGTGCCGTGCCTGTAGTCCCAGCTACTTGGGAGGCTGAGATAAGAGAATCGCTTAAGCCCAAGAGTTTGAGGTTGCTGTGACGCCATGGCACTCTACCAAGTGATACAGTAAGACTCTGTCTCAAAAAAAAAAAAAAAAAAAGAAAAGAAAAGAAAACAGAAAGCATGCCAACTGGTTCTTTACCTAAGCTATCTAGACAGCATTTGAATACATGAGGTCCATTGGCCAGGTGAGATCTCACAGAAGAAGAGATCGGCAATTTCTTTCATAAAATTATAAATAGTAAATTATTTTATGCTTTGTCATAACTGTTCAAGCCAGCCATTGTACTAAAAGAGTAGCCTTAGATATACATTAAAAAATGAGCATGGATGTGTTCAAACAAAACTTACTTGATAAATACAGGAAAGGGGGAATAGTTTATCATACTCAGACATAGAAAGGGGGTATCAGAAACACAGGCAAGATGGGCAGAAAACACCAAATTAAAAGACAGGTGTCATCAGCCCACACTGTCATTTCAGAAGGAACTATAACAGACTCTAGAAATGAGACAGAGGCCGAGGTGATGCAGCTCTGATGAATTTCAACGCTAGCTAAAGGCAACTGGTGCTAATGTGCTCTTTTACCCACATTACAGAGAACAACTTTGTACTAGATAAAGTGTCACTGTATCCCATCTGAGGTTAATGACTTGCTCTGGTAATTAAAGTTAATACATCAAATTATGAGACACTTTGATATAGAGAGAATCTTTTTCCCCATAACTGATTTAACTGACTTAGTATGGCTTGTAAGGTAAATGTGGAAAGAAGCCAGAAGATTATAACTACTTCACAAAAGAAGAAAAGTGAAAAGCTGGGAAAAATTCAAGTGCCAAGCGTTAAAAGCCAGCATGCCATAATTAGAGGCTAGTCGTGTTATCCTATGGACACACTTTGATAAGGTAGTGGCACAGATTCCATGCAAACCTGTTGGCAACATAAAGGAAGAGTTGAATGATTAAGTGAAGCCAGATCAAAGAACTGGCCCTTCAATTCCCAATTTACCATACTCCGTCTCTGGCCAAATTACTTAAACCAAAACTGAACTGAATGAGGATTTTTTTTTTTAATTTTCCTAGTTCAAAAACCCATGAAATACAGGAAAAGTACAGGAACCCTGACCACTCAGAGTTTGAATTAAGTATCTAACAATAGCTCCTTGGCTTTCACTCTCCTTTGGTTGGCTTATGTACTTGTACGAAATTATTTAGAATGCCAAATCATCTGAATTAGAATATTTTAACCTTATAAAAGGTGATTTCACACTCTGATAAAAGGTATGGGCCCAAACTTCAGTAAAAAATGCACCTTTAAAAATATAAGAATTTTTATACAATTTCCAGAGAAATCACTAAAGCCTCTCCTTGATCCAAAGCCCTCCCCCCTCAACAATTAAAAAGACCATGACCATGTCTCATGCATTTTGTCTTTCTTACTTAGCAAGTATACCTACCAGAATAGTTAGTTCATTCTCAATATAATCACTCATTGCATTCAACATAAAAAACATTAAGGCCCTAAATGTGCAGGAAATGTGCAGGGTTCCCATACATAGTCCCATTCTTCCAGGAATATAAAGACAAACGTAGTATGAAGACATTTGCATGACTGAGTACTAAACCAAGATTCAGATGGAGTCCCAGGAGAGAAGAAGGGCATATTGCATGGGAAAGGCAGACCATGCTGTTTGCTATAGGCATTAAAAGATGCATAGAATCATAACTGATGGGAAGGAAGAAACAAAGGGTAGGGAGAAAATAGTTCAGCTGAGAAATATCCTGCCAGGTCAGCTCAAGGTAAATATAAAACGAGGTGCATGCCCATGGATGCAGGGGAAGACCTGAAAAGGCACAGAAAGCCTCTGCTCAAGCACTGTTTGCCGACCTGCCAATACCATTCACTGAAACCTCAGAGACACTGAAAAATAAACCGGAGATGCAGACTTTGCTATAATGACGAGGTATGTGGTAACCTTGGACAGCAATTTCAGGTAAATGGTTAGAACAGAAACCATATTCCCAAGAGTCAAGAAGTGAATATTTGATGATGAAAGGGAAGCAGGAAATATAGACTACCCATCTGAGAGGACCGGTGGAAGAAAAATTAGGTGAGATGGTGGCATGTTAGGAAAATCAGTGTACTTACTATTACTCATAACTAACTCCACAGTAACACTTTAAAAAAAAAAATCTTCAGTTCTTTCAAAGGTCACTAATCATATCTGTGAATCAGCAAGAAAAGGTCAGCATGAATTGGTAAAATGTTTGTATAACATGGTACACTGAGACTTTTATTTGAAACAAAATGTTACTCCCTTAAATACACATTATTTTCAAAATGAGCTATCAAAATCAATTTTATATTTCAGACTCTAATAAAAGAAAGCTTTATAGTCTAGGCAGCTTAGAACTGTCTCCAGAGCAATTTGAAAGACAAAGAGACTGATCAGATTATAGTTTTGCAAGTATTAAATGTTTCTCTTGAAAATGAATGCAAACAGTCCAGTAAATTCAAACCATAGGTCAAAGCAGAATAAATTATGTTTAAATCTCTCAATTTCATCTTCAAAAAATAAAGGCAGGAGAGCCTTTACTCCATCAGGAATCAAAACTGCTGAATAAGCAAGTGATTAAATAAACAGACCATTGTGTGTCATCAGCTCATCGAGTGAGAGCACTCTGGCTCTCCAGTTTTAGTGAAAGGAAGATGTTTGATGCTTTTTGTAATAAATATCCATTCATAACATGTGCTGAAACGAACAAAAAAGATGTATTGCCAACTCCAGCTATTTTATAGAGAAAAGTTGGCAAGGAATTTTCTAACATCTAAAATAGAGAAGTATCAATTAATCATGAAAATGGCTAGGATAATGTGTTACACTTTATCATATTCATCCTGGGGCTTTAAACCATTTTTAAAATGACATCACATAAAAATGCAAGTACCAATCATCTAAAGAAACAAAATCTTTAAAATATTTATCTGTCTCCCTCTCCAAATCCCAAAATGTGATCATTGTAGTAATGTTGAACAATAACAAAAGAAAATAATAACCACTTAGGGAGAACTACAACATTTACCATATTTATTTTACATTCATTTTTCTACGTGTACTAATATCACTGGAACAAGTACTATACATGACGCTTCTCCTAAACATTGTGAACAATCTCCCATATCATTAGTTAGCTAATAACACTGGTGAATGCTTTTGTAGTTTTCTAATGTAAAATTGCACTAGGATTTATTTATTTAACTAATCTACTCTTGGACAAAGGAGTGATGCTGTCAGACTGACTTTCCTTGCTGTTTTAAAAATTCTATACTGAGTATCTTACTAAAAATATCTCACGTATATCAATGACTATTTCTTTATATACATTTCCATAGATTATGTTCTTAGAAATAAAATGCCAGATCATAGGGTATGCACTTTTTAATTTTTCAAACATTATCTCAAATTTGCTTTCATAGAGATTAGACCAATTTATAACTAATATAGGTTTAAGCCAATTTAAGATCAGCCTTGCAAGCTATGGTTCCTGTATTTTTAAAATATGACCTAAATAATGGTAAGATCAATTTTTTTCAAATCATAGTACCCTATTCCTACTGTTAAAGACATAAAGTGAAGGAAATATTTAAACATACTTAAAATGACAAAAAAGTCCGTTTTAATAAATCATGTATTTATAGCACAAGTCACTTAATACTTAATTACTGCTTTTACAACTCTATAGACAATTCATATACAAAGTACTGAAGTAAATCAGACAAATTTTCCATTTAATTTATAAATGAATTTGAGTGTCTCTATGCTACATAATTAAAAGTATGAAAGAGGTGAATGAATGATAGCCAAATTCTCAACGTAGCTAATGTTTGTCCAAAGTTAAGTACCTTCAGGTCACTGACAGTCCTATTATAACAATCTGTAGGTTGCACACAGCTTATCACTCAGCTTAAATGTTTAGTTCTAGTTATCAGAGATAATCAATATTCTCCACTATAAATACACATTCTTCACACCAGTTCCTAAGACATTCCTCCATTTTGTAATAGCAGGTGCTCAACAAAAAACAAAATGCAACCAGCAGTGCCCATACTTTCAAGGCATGTACCAATCCCCCCCATTAGCACTCTGTCACCCAGGCTGTCACCTAAAATGCTATGCAGTGATCACTGTAATCTCAAACTGCTAGCCTCAAGTTATCTACCCACCTCAGCCTCCCGAGTAGCTGGGACTATGACACAAGCCATTATGCATGGCTAATTTTATTTTTTTTATCACTATGTTGTCCAGGCTGGTCTTGAACTCCTGGCCTCATGCAAACCTCCTGCCTTGGTCTACCAATGTGCTGGCATTATAGGTAGGAGACATTGTACCTGGCAAAAAATGAAATTTAAAGGGCAAAAAAAAAATTTTTTTTTAAACAAAAAATGACTATCTACTGACAAGACAAATCCCAGTTGTGACAATAAAAGAAATGTCTTGAAATAATAACCTCCCCTAAAAACATATGTTGACCAATGATGGAGCAAAAACTGAGTCATCTTGCTATATATATTCTCCTTTTAAAATATTATAAAACTATTATAATGCTAGAAGGAGATTAATAAAAGGTAGAAACCAAAAAATCAGAGAAAGGGCAGCGCCCATAGCTCAGTGGCTAGGGCACCAGCCACATACACCGAGGCCAGTTTGTTTGAACCCAGCCCAGGCCAGCTAAACAACAATGACAACAATAAAAAAAAATAGCTGGGTGTTGTGGTGAGTGCCTGTAGTCCCAGCAACTTGGGAGGCTAAAGCAAGAGAATCATTTAAACTCAAGAGTTTGAGGTTACTGTGAGCTGTCACACCATAGCACTCTACCCAGGGCTGGAGACTCTGCCTCTAAAAAAGGGGGGGGAAAAGCAAATAAAAATATTATAGGGAAGAGTCCAGTCAAATGAAATTATAATGTTATATATATATATACATATACACTAACAGAACTCCAATTTATCTAATTTATTTTTGAAGTCTGAAAATATGGCAAGTATGATATAGTTAAGTATAGATTGCTAAGATTCCTGCATCTATAATATTGATTGTAATGACCTCAAATTCTCCAATCAACAGGAACCAGGAGCCCCACTGGTTACACAAGCAATACCACAGGATCAATCTCATCAATGGCAAATGAAGTAGATGGACATTAATTCATTCAAGGTCTCATACTGAGAAATCCCTAAAAAGTCACATTCATTTATAATCTCTGATTTTGAATCTGAATGGCATAAATACCAATTGATTACCATAAATACCAATGATAAAGATAATTTGCACCAAACAAAATACCATAAAACACTATGGGTTCCAATTGTGTTTCTTCTGACTTAAATGAAATTAAAGATGTATAGATAGCTAAACACCTTGGCATGAAGAGCGAAATTTTCATAGTAATGTACATCAATATATAATATCACACTGCAAACATAAGAACATATTTTCCCTATGATTAACAAACAATGTTATAATTTTTCTACTACATTCAAAAAATATCAATAAGTACTTTAGATTGAACTCAAGCTAAATTAATTATTATTGTCTATATTTAACAAAATCTTATTGGTTTTAGGTCATATTTAAAATTTAAAAAGATAATTGCATTTACATATATAATATTTCTGAGTATTAAAATCAATTTAATTTTAGATCAGTTCACAGACTGTAAATTTAATAGCCTCATCATTAAGCTTCTCCAGTAAATACTACTTATGAGGTGATGGCTTTGTGAACATTAATTAATAGCATAACATTTTCTCCCCTATTCATGAGTTCAATATACAAATAGTTAGACAAATGAATATCAATATGAAATCCATCAGTGGTACTTTTAAAAGGTTTATAATCCCCAGTGCAACCTAAAATAATTTTCATGGTCAGAGTGCCAGGTAAAAATGACCTGCTTAATTTTTTCAAAGGAAAGATGGAACTGACACTAAGTGAAAAAAGATAAATTACGTTCAAGTTTTATCATTTACGTAAAATCAACAGACTAAAAAGAAAAAATATGTGAGAACATGTGCCTCTGTGTATGTAGAGCAAGAATGTGAATAAGAGAGAAACCACACAAACTCACTTGGTGATTACAATGAAGCAAGACAAAAACAAGATCGCTGCATAATCAAGTCTAAACACTGGCAACATTAAGAGCCTCTATAAACCACATTAACCCAACTTCCCTTCTTCCCACCAATCTGAGGAACTACTACCTCTCTGCCAATTACAGCTTTTGCTTGCTCCATTCCCCTTCTCCCGTACAGAAAATTATCATGATATCAAATCATACAATTGCCGCCACTTTCCGCCAGAATCCCATCCACACTAAAACCACTCTTCCTTTGAACCCACCAAAAATACCTAAATAAGCCCAAATTTACTAATAGGCTGCTCCCCAAAACCATGGCTCTCTGTGATGTACTGTTTCCTTTGTTGCAGAGGCCAAAACAAACAAACAAAAAAAAAACCTACTTTAGCTAACAAGTATATTCTTGATGAATTTTGGTTTGAAGACATGTATAGAAAGAATATTCAAGTTAATTATTTATCCAAAAGTAAGCCATATGTTTTAGAGAGAAATTAAACAGAACTTTTAATGGAAATGAGAGCCAAAATACATTGGTTGGTACCTTTCATGTATTTGATTATACTTTAATTTAGCTAAGAATGCTAAAGAGTAACAAATGACACGCTGCAGATCTTTTAAACAATAATTTCAAACTGTTAAAGGACAATGCAAATCTACAACTGAGCTGCATGAAATGCTGCCAATGAAAATCAAGTTGGAGGGTGGCGCCTGTGGCTAAGAACCCAGCCCCAGTCAAACTGCAATAAAAAATAGCCGGGTATTGTGGTGGGCACCTGTAGTCCCAGTTACTGGGGAGGCTGAGGCAAGAGAATCGCCTAAGCCCAGGAGTTGGAGGTTGCTGTGAGTTATGACACCACAGCACTCTACCGAGGGCAATAAAGTGAGACCTGTCTCTAAAAAAATAAAAAGAAATAAAGAAATAAAGAGAAGAAAATCAAGTTGGAGAACAGAGTATAACATCCCAGCTTCCAGACAATTAAAGGCTTAACTATCACTGCGCTATTAACCACTTTCTGACACTGCCTAGGCCTTCTGAATCTGGCATAAGTTCAAAAGGAAGGATGTTCAATCAATAAAGATAATAAATACAGAATGCAATTCAATAGCACCCTCTGCTTGTAGATAATTTAATTTCATTGTACAGTATTTCCTAACTTGGTACATGATAATTCAATAAAATCAATCTTTAAAATTATGCAGTTAATGTAACCCATTTTCAGATATATAAATTTAAGCTAGCCAGAAGGAATACATTATAACATTGTACATTTAAACAAGCCTGGCATGCCTGCAAATTAGCAAGAAACCAGGTAAAAATGAAGTGTGGAATTTAACACTGCTCTCCTGGCAGCAAAATGCATGGAAGTAGATCCCAAACTTTAGCAAGCACGAGAAACATCTCGGGAGCTTATAAAAAAGGTAGATTTCTCTCAAGTACTCTCACAATTCTGGTTTAATGATTCCTGAACTGAAGTCTAGACATCTGCATTTTACCAAGCACATCAGTTGCTTCTGATGCTGAAAGCCATCAGTCCCCAGGATCATTTTTTAGGGATCTATCCATAGAACAAGCAATTATACAAAACCTATATTTATTTTTAGGGTAAAATTCACACAAATGTAGTAACTTCATTCTTCAAAAACCAGTCTTTTCTAAAACAAGAATGTGTTTTCTTAGATGTCTATGATACCAACAAAAAGAGACAAAATAAAATCTTTTAATCAAAATTTGTGAGTTATTAAGCAATGTTCTTGGTTCTTTAACAGAGAAAAGAACTTTTATCCTGAATATGGAGGAAAAAAGGTATAATACGGAATCAAATTTAAGAGTCATGTCCTGCACAGCAAATATTTACCAGGTAGCAATCTAATTGCTATGAGGCGAAAGAACCAGGGAGAGAAACCTGTGAGCTCACTGCTAACACACAAGTACAAAAAAGGGTCCAGAGCTGGAGGTGATCTAGACGCTAGGCCCAGACACTGTGCATGTAGGTGGAGGATAATGTTCCAAAGGGGAAACACCAAGGATACCTGGTAAGGAAGGACAGTGAAGATGCACGATCCTATGGGAGGAATGTAAGGGTAAGGCAGAAGAGAGCCTGAGGACAGCCATTTGACTGATACCAGACCCCAAGCATCTGGAGCAAGTAAGTCTCCACCAAGTCATCATCCAGGGGCACCCTGAAAATGGACGAATTACTAAGCCAGATGCATTACAAAGTACTTGTGCTTACCAGCTGTAATGGCAGTTTAAGACTGACATTTATTATGGCCTGACCTTAAGACAACACGTGTCACATACAAGCTGTCTCTAAAGGGGGGTTTAGAACATTTAAAACATTACCATTGCCCCATACAGCACCCCCTCCTGATCAGGAAAGGACCCCCTTTTGTCTGTGGAGTAGCATCTATTGCCTGTCTCTCTCTCTCTCTCAATGAACAGCCTATAGCTAGTTGGCTTGTTCTTGAATTCTTCCCTCTCTTGAATCAAAGGACTCACTTGGCCAATTAAAGAGTTTAAGGAGCTTTCCTCCCTTCATTGGGATATGCCCTGCATTAGGAGGAAAGTGGGAGTAAGACTCAGAATAAAGCAGAAGGATTTGTTAGGAAAAGAAGAGAGATACCTTCTCCTCTCAGCCATAAGGGAGTAAGCCTGAATAATGAATATTTTGAGTGGTCAAAACTGAGCAAAGAACAAAATTATACAAAGTTTACCCAATGAATAGCAGCCAAAGATTCATTAAAATGACAATTAATCAATACATTTCTGGGGGAAAAATCTGGTACACCTACATATCATATAATATGTGGGTATTTATGTGCCTGTAAAAAATGAATATTCGGCCTGGCACAGTGGCTCACATGCATTAAATACTAGCACTTGGAGGCCGAGGCAGGAGGACAGCTTGAGGTCAGAAGTTCAAGACCAGTCTGTGCAAACCAAGATCCTCGTCTCTACTAAAAATCAAAAATCAGCCGAGTGTGGTGTCATGCGCCTGTAGTGTCACCTGCTTAGGAGATTCAGGCAGGAGGATTACTTGAGCCAACGAGTTTGAGAGTGCTCTAAGCTAGGATGAGGTCATGGCACTCTAACCCAGGCGACAGACGGAGACTCTATCTCCAAAAAAAAAAAGTGAAAATATGGTACAAATATAATACTAGAGAAATATATAATACAAATGACAATTTGCAAATTTAAACATTGGCTATGTTATTCCCCTAATTTTAATAAAATTTGAAAATTTCAGTACTGAAATGACCTTCAAGAATATTTCTGTCCTATGTATGATTTTACATCTTTCTAATTCAAGTAGATGTTTCCACTATTACTAATACTCTATCATTTAGGTCTTATTTTTATGGTGGTAGATTTGAAAATCGTCACAATTCCTGAAGACTTTTAAAACTTTTGCTCCCCAGAGCACTGACAAGAATGGGCAATACTGCCTCACATTTTGAATCTCTAACGACATGCAGGTTAGAAATTGTTATCCCTAGATTTAGAGCACACTTGGCACAAGCAAGAAACATGGTTTCTACCCACAAAATAAAGCCCAAATCTTTTCATTAATTATTTCCCCTGCCCAGAGTTAGATCCTATTTATATTTAAAAAAAAAAAAAAAAAGCCAGGAGAGGGCAGGAGTCACTTGTTTATTATCACATGACAATCTTCAAACCTTATAAAAGTGGTTAACTTTTAAAACAACAAAGAACACCATCATTTATTAGAAACATATACCTGCCAATGAATGTACTGATTTAAAATCATTCATTCTAAAGAAACTACATGGAAGTTCTCAGTAACTATAATCACTGTAATGAAGTAGGAATAAATTTATTAAAAACATCAACAACCAACTCTGTCTCCAAACGTCTACAATCAAATTATAACATCACTGAATTCATCATAAAAATAAAACAAATTATTGGTAAAATCAAAAAAATTATTAATATAACATTGCTTTGAGTAATAGTTTTATGCAACCCCATTAAATGAAAGACGAGTTAAGTTAACCTTGATGAATGAGCTACAATTTTAATACTAGTATATTTGAAAAATAAATATTTGCGTAATAAAAAAATTAACCCTTTCCGTTTTCCAGAGACTCACTCCCTTCCAAAAATTCCTAAAATTAATGAGTTATATAATAGAAGGTCAATATATAAACCTCTAAGCCACACACAACTCTTCAAAAGACTCTGCATTGTTGTAGTGATTTGGAATCTTGTGGTGTCCCAAGGGGAAGCTATAAAAATCAGGGAGGGTGAAGAGAATGCAGCTCACAAAAACAAACAGATGGCTTCCTGACTAAAAAGGCAGCTGAGTTTTGGAAGATTGTTCTCATTTAGAGTATCTTTCCAATAGCAGCTTTATATAGTTTGTTTTGATTCTCCATTTTTTGTTTTTGCCACTGTTAACCTACTTTTTCAACCTTTGGAAAGGAAGAACACTGAAAATATTAACTCCCTTTAGAGGAGTACAAATGACTTATTTCTTTTCATCTTGAAAAAACTCTAGACCTGAGTTTTACTGATCTGGAAAAAGCATCACCTTCATCACACAGAGCTACAGCACTCTGGTTCATCAGGACCTGTCCTCTACAAATGATTTTATGCCATAGGAATGAAGAAACAAACACAAATATACTTATTAAAATACATAATCTATATGATAAATAATACATAAATGTTACATACTCATTATATGTCCTATATTAAGTATTAGCACATACACTCATGTAAACATCAGCTGAAAGAGGGTGGTAGAGCAGGCCTGCAGCACACCCAGGATGTAACTAGCACTAAGTACTCTGTTCTCTCCCACTGAGGTGAGATAGCTCATCAATTTGTAAAAGTATTCAAACAAATTGAGAAAATGATGAATTTACAACATTTATAGCAGAGAAGAAGAAAACAGTGTCTGCAGGACTTAGGAAACAATGTCCTATTATGTAGCTAGTTTTTTGTTGTTGTTTTGTAGAGACAGGGTTTCACTTTATCACCCACAGTAGAGTACTGTAGCATCACAGCTCACAGCAACCTCCAACTCCCGGGCTTAGGCAATTCCCTTGCTTCAGCCTCCCAAGTAGCTGGAACTACAGGCACCTGCCACAACGCCTGGCTATTTTTTTGTGGCAGTTTGGCTGGGGCCGGGTTTGAACCCGCCACCCTCAGTATATGGGGCCAGCACCCTGCCCACTGTGCCACAGGCGCTGCCCTTGTGTAGCTAGTTTTCTGGGGAGGACCCCCATCAACAGGCACAACAGATATTAATCAGCTGTTGTACTAGGAGAGGTCAATATCCACTAATATGCAGGATTACAGTGAAAACCGTTTGTGGACAAAAGAATAGCCCTAGTATGTTACAAGTAAGATGAATAAATACTTAGCATTATATTCAAAGCAAAACCTAACTGTAACAAGACACCTTGCAAGGGAAATGCCTTCCATAGAGATAACCTGCTATCTACTACACACAAGAGAATCTTGTATGTGCCACTTAACTATTTACTTTTCGTCTACCACCTGTTAATTTTTTATTTTCAGGTTTTCAAATGTTAACTCCGAACCATAATTCTGCAAGAAAGAAAAAAGAATCAAAGGAAATGGAAAAGCTATCTGTAGAATACCATGACGAACTTCTTTAGAAAACTATATATCCTGACCCCATCCTTTCTCTACATTTAGTAAGTCCTTTCCCCTTACTTCTCATAAAAAATCTCAGAGTTTTGTGTTTCTCTTTACTCCCACGTTGTGACACAAAATGTTTACTGACACTCACTTGCTACAGCAGGACTTCCTAGTCCCGAACAATTATTCATACATTTTAACATTAGAAACACAATTCCTAAATTTATTTTACTGCTCAATGTTAAAACCCTAAAAGTGCATGAATGTTACAGTATAGGCCACAAGACGATTTTTCTAAAATATTTTTTGAACCAGGAAGCTAGCAAAAGCCATAATAAAATGAAATCACAGACACTTCTGCTTTTACAGGAATAACATTTATTTCTACATTGTTGTTATTATTATTATTATTGATAGTTTCTTTTATGAAACATAGAAAGCTCTATAGTTGAAAGGTCATTAAGACTTGTGAAGCTTGAGCTCATGAGTTCAAGACCAGCCTGAGCAAAAGCAAGACCCTACCTCTACTAAAAATAGAAAAACTGAGGCAAGAGGACCATCTGAGCCCAAGAGTTGGAGGTTGCTCCATGTGACGCCATGACACCCTACCCAGGGCAACAGCTTGAGACTCTATCTCAAAAGAAAAAGTCTTGTGAATACAAAAAAACAAGGAGAACCTAAAGATTATTTTAGTCTTTCTGGCTTATAATAACAATAAATCGGTTGTGGTTTTCTGACTTTTCAATTTCTCTGATTAAAGTGGAAATAATATACATACAATCTACACAGTAAAATGGCCAAGCGATTATAAGTAACTCTGGGGATCTGGGTCTACAAATTAAAACTAGGTCAATAAGAAAAGACACTTAATGAACACTTCTCCTCAATGCTAAATTCTAGACACTGAGATAACATCTACATGTAAGGTACTACCTTACCATAATTCTGCAAGGTAGGCATTATAACATCAGATAAGGAAACCCAAGTACAGAGGAGATAAGTTACTAAACTAAGGGAAAACAGATATAAGGTTGCAAAAATGGGATTTAACAGCAGGTGCCTATTACTCAAAAGCCTTTGCTCTTAACCACTACACTTTGTACATCCCGAAATAACGATCTGACTCCCAGAGAACAGGCATTTTCATTTTCTAAATAGCGAAGTCAAGGTTCATTCCCATTCATCAGAATGCTAGGCTGTTGAGCCTATAGCAGTCAACGCAAATCTGGCATTCACTTGCTACAGTATGACTTCCAAGTCATAAACAATTATACATACATTTTAACACTAGAGTGACTTCACATAGGAAACCTTCACTTCATCCTAAAATAGTAGTATTAAAGGAGACTAAGACTTCATTGAAATTAAAAATCAAAATACCAGGCCAAGCATGGAGACTCACACATGTAATCCTAGCACTCTGGGAGGTCAAGGCAGGAGGATAACTGGAACTCAGGAGTTCAAGACTAGCCTAAGTTAAGCAAGACCCCATCTATACTAAAAATAGAAAAATTAGCCAAGCATGGTGGTACATCCCTATAGTCCTAGCTACTCAAGAGGCCAAGGCTGAAGGATCGCTCCAGCACAGCAGTTTGAGATTGCTGAGGTCATGGCACTCTGTCTAAGGCAACAGAGCAAGACTCTGTCTCAAAAAAAAAAAAAAAAAAAACTATATTAAATACTTAATGGCAATAGTTTCTTTTTTCCTATCTCTATTATCTATGGAGAAGTATATCTATACAGCAATTTTCTTAATAAATCAAGTCTATGTAGAGTAATACTGTTTCAATACACATATAAATGAACCCACATATTTCCAAGATTTTAGCATATTCAGTTTCCAAAGATAGATATGTAGGGAGTTCTGTAGGGAAAAATATTTCTAGTGAGCAGTGGACTTTAAAAAGAAAACATACAAACATCTGGATAACTTGAAATCAGAGGTATCTTTTTTTTTATATTGTTCATTTATGGAGTTGTTTTCCCTTCTTCTCAGATCTGAATAAACTCCATGTGTTGAAGCTACCTTCTGCTCTAAGTAATTCTAGTGTTCATTTGAACACCAAGATAAAATAAATTAAAGTGCTTTTAAAAATCCAAAGCAAAATATATGAAATATTGAATATGAAAATACTTTTCTACCAATGTAATTCAACAGCTTTTATTAAACAGGAAGCAGAAATTTTAAAACTATTGTTTACTATTCTTTCTTCTACTTTTTATGCCTCCAAGAAATTTGAGACTTATATCTGGAATTTAAGTTCCTTCTTGGCAGGAATCAGGAGCTCTATTTTCTATCCAGAAATATTTCCTGCAAAAACTTAAAACTGTTCATGATAATGAATAACACAAAACTACAAAAAGACATAATAAAGCATCTGTACTAAAAAGTGTCTATGGTACTTTTTGTAATCTCTTTTGTTTTATATTCTAATTCCTAATAAAAACAAGTCCTGAATGACTTTGTTAGCAAAGGCATTTACAACGTAAAATTAAAAAGCAAAAATATAAGGACCCCATAAACATTAGAAATATTTTTTTAATCCTGTATGTTAACAACTTAGCCTTATCTTCGTTATAAAAGATTACATTTTTTAAAAGAATCAGTTCACACCCAATTAAGGTTCTCAACAAAAATTAGAGCAAAATATAAGCTAGTATTGAAATTTATATTATGATAAAATTAGCCAACTTTGACTTTTATTGTGGTTTTAACAACTTGGAAGAGCTGGAAAAATAATGATTAAAAAAAAAAATTCCTTCCAAAAACAGATATGCCAAAATTCCTGCTATTACATTATCTTTGACTGTCAAACCTCCATGTTCTTCACTAAAATATTGATTCCTTTTGAGAGTTATATACTGCCTTACATGCGTATTAAAACTATATAAGTAAATTCATGTTATCTATCAAATAATCAACAAGTTAATTTGTACTGTAAGAGCTCTGATTTTTCCACTTAAACTTTATTATTAGTGTTCTTTTTTAAATTGTATGAAAATTTTGGCCTAAAAGTTATTTGCAGACCCATATTCCCACCGAAAAGAGCAGTGTTCATCAACAGAATCACTATTTTTCAAAAGCAAAGTTGGTGCTGAATATAGCCCAAGCCATTGCTTTCCCAACAGTTTCATTTCAGCCATTGGTGGTCATGCCCCTTAGTAAGCAGCGCAAGTCACAGATAACCAGGATTTGTTTCAGATAGGCCAGTAATACTGTTATTTATTTTTCTCTCATGCAAATGGCACCATCTGCCGAATTAAAAAACCAAGGGATTTGAAACTCGTAGGCGTGATTACCTGTCAGATTCTATTATAAGTTTTCTAAAGTTAATATCCTAAATGCCTAATGTTCCCATAGAAAAATTCCAGAATGTGCTTTAAGAAAAGCTGAAGCAATTTGTGCTGATAGTCTATTCTGTGTCATTTAAATATAGTATTACTTTAGTATATATGAAACATATTTCCTTTGGAATTAAAATACTTTGAGACAGTTATGTCACTACTGAAGACGTATAAATAAATTCACTACATTTCCATATACAATTGTACAAGGAGGAATAAGACAAACATTTTTTCCCTCAAATCAGCTCTACAGCTCAGAGGAGAAACTAATAGAGGTTTACATGAAGGGTGGTTACAAAGTATGGGAAGGCAGAGGTCCTCAGTCTCCACACAACTGACATTTGGGGGCCAGATAAGCCTTTGTAGCTATCCTGTATTTAAGCCAATGTTTAACAGTGATCCACTGGCTCTGCTCCCCCAGTCAGGGCAATCAAAAACATGCCTAAACATTGTCAAACGCCCTTGAAGGGACAAAAATCTTCCCTAGGTTCAAAACCAATTGGTGAGTGGAAATAGCTGCACACAGGCTATAGTTTGGCTCTGCTGCTAAGTGTACACCAGAGGAAGACATCTGACCACTTGGCCTCAGTTTCCTCCCACCTCAAACAACAGCAAAAAGGATTAAAGGTCAGAAGGCTGAATAATGACTCCTGCATTACTGAAAACAATAATGATTGTTTTCACTGTATTGCAATATCACTCTACTTAAGACACTCTATGAACTAAATGTACACTTAATAAAAATTTTTCTCATGGACCTAAACAAAGCCTGTGCAGTGGTTCACTCCTGCAATCCTAGCACTCTGAGAGGCTGAGGCGGGTGGATTGCCTGAGCTCACAGGTCTGAGACCAGCCAAAGCCAGAGCAAGACCTCATCTCTAAAACTAGCCAGGCATTGTGGCAGGCATCTGTAGTTCCAGCTACTTGGAAGGCTAAGGCAAGAGAATAGCTTGAGCCTAAGAGTTTGAGGTTGCTGTGAACTATGATGCCACAGCATTCTACTAAGGGCAACAAAGTGAGACTCTGCCTCAAAAAAAAAAAAAAAAAAGGACCTAAAGCAAACAAAGTAAGAGGGGAGTCTTATGGATTACTTACAGATTCTTCCAGAAAGTCTGGTATTCAAGGCCCTAAGAATATGACCCAAAATTCTAATTCCTACTCATAGTCCCTGCACCAGACAAACAGAATGGTGACAGACAAAATTTGGTCACTAGCACAATTCACACACTCTCCCTCTACATTCTGGCTGCAACTCTTCTCCGATAGGAAATATCACCCCAGCTCCTGTGTAGCTAGCTATACACCTGTTGGAAACCAGCATCAAATGCCACTTTCTCTTTCATAAACTACTACCCTAATGGTATCCAAATCCTCTCTTTCTTACCCCACCCAAACACCACAGAGGGACCCCTCCTAGGCACCTGTACTCTGCAGATAATGAATGATTCTGCAGGGTCTCAGCTCAGTAACTAGTTGAACCAGTGCCTTTTCGGCCCTCACTCCTCTATCTACCCTGCAGGGTCACACCCAGGGTACTGGCCACATTATCTTTTTAATTGAACAACTACCTCAAGAAAGTTGATTAGAATTTTCTTTCAGGTTAAGGTTGTTCTTATAGCTCCGCAGTAAACATTTTTCTCATTTAAGACTCATTAAGATATGACTATTGCTTACTGATATCCACAGCCTCAACAAACGTTTATCAAAAAAAACTCACATGGACACAGAGGAAGTTATTAAGCATGCAGGTTTAGTTGAGGGCCATTTATTGAGTCCATTAAACGTCCCTGTTAACTAAATGAACAGTATTTTTTCATTTCTTATTTCTTTAATAGAACATGAATTATTGTGACTTTTTAAAAACACTTTGAACAATTTTATTTGTTGTACATCACTAATTGTTAACCAACATATTTCTTACTAAAATTATATTGTTCAATATACACCTCTTTGAACAACTGCTCAGGCAGTAATGTTTTCATGCTATGGGGTCCTAGATGGAAAAACTAGCAAAGTATCCAGCAAAGCCTGCTGCCCTCATTACTGATGGGATGAAGACATGGAGGAAAGGGGGAATATGGTGGGGAAGACATAAACTGTTACAAACAACTGTGAAGGCAAAAAGTTAAGCAGCTCTGTAAAGGGCAGGATTCTTCTGATGAAAACTGGCAAAAGATGACATTTGTCACAGTGATGAAGGAAAAGAGTGCAGTAGTATATCTCAGCCTGGACTCAGAGGATCACAGGCACCAGAATTCCCTGAGGTGCTCGCTCCAAAATGTTATGTACAGAGCAGTAGAACCCAGCCTGCATATTTGCAAGGTCTCTAGAAATTTCTTATATGAACTAAATTGAAACAACTACCAGATTAAAGAATATCATCCCTTCATAAGAGGGAAACGTTGATGGCTGAAGAGGTACATAGGAATTATGCTATGCAGATCTTTTCAAAAAATATTTTTAAATGACTATTACAAAATTCAACCCCTGCTTTATTTTCTACACATTTAAAATGTTATATTCCGGGTGGCGCCTATGGCTCAGTGAGTAAGGTGCCGGCCCCGTATACCGAGGGTGGCAGGTAAAAGCCCGGACCCAGCCAAACCGCAACAAAAAAATAACCAGGCACTGTGGCGGGTGCCTGTAGTCCCAGCTACTTGGGAGGCTGAGGCAAAGGAATCACCTAAGCCCAGGAGTTGGAGATCACTGTGAGTTGTGATGCCACAGTACTCTACCGAGGGTGATAAAGTGAGACTCTGTCTCTTAAAAAAAAAAAAAATGTTATATTAGGTGCTCAATTAAAAAGGAATGGAATCCTACAAAAAGATGCTAGAGAACTTACAGGAACAACATATGTTGACAATTCCATAAAATATTGACTGGAATGGTTATTTTCTAGATGTGAAAACTCAACATCCAACTCATTGCCTATAGCCCAGTAGTTTTGGCACCAGCCCCACACACTGAGGGTGATGGGTTCAAACCTGGCCCACGCCAGGTAAACAACTGCAACCAAAAAAAAAACCAAAACAAAATAGCCAGGCATTGTGGCAGGCACCTGTAGTCACAGCTACTTGGGAGACTGAGGCAAGAAAATCACTTAAGCCCAAGAGTTGGAGGTTGCTGTGAGCTGTGACGCCATGGCACCGACAAAGTAAAACTCTGTCTCTAAGAAAGAAACAAGGAAAGAAAAATCAACATCCATATCCATATCCCAAAAAAAACCACCTGATGCTACCCTATGGTATTTCCCATCAGTGGCTGAATCTCACCTGTAGGAGATCACAAGAACTGCTGACCATCAATAATTTGATTTCTGCAGGGAGTCTTAGGAGATAGAGACGCTTACCATAGCGTCAAGGAGAATGTCTTTCTCCCCTCACAAACTGAAACCAATTAAGTCAAATGCATCACATTGATTGAATTACACCAGGAAGAGTTAAAATCAGACTAATATCCAAAAGACCCTCAGGACTAATCAAGAGTGAGTAGCATCCTTTAGGGGCCAATAAAATTAATGACATTTCAGTAATGAGACTCTTATGAGCCATAAAAGAAAGAAGTGGCAGAGGGTTGCAGAAATTAAGTCTACTTTAATCCTCAAAAACTAAAGAAAACATTTAAAAGAAAGCCTCTACAATTTCTTCAAAAGAGGGAAAATGAACTTTTCAAATATTCTTTTTTTTTTTTTTTTTGGCATTTACAGAAATGCCTTCCTTCCTACACATCCCAAGAGGCTGGAGTCAAATACACTTGGGTTACAGTCCTGACTAGGATACAACCTAGGTGGCCTCAAGCAGGTAATTCACAGGGTTGAGCTTCCTCTTCTCTAAAACAGGGCTACTAACGTGCCCAGGGGCAAGTCTACCCAACAGGACATGTAAAGCTCCTGAACTGAGATTTGGGAAGAATAGCACTTTATCAAAAAAATCAGCCTCTGCACTATGATTTCCTCCTCATTTTCTCATTTACAAACATTTTCTCCTACTAAATTGTTGCCCCAATAAATAAATAAATGTTAAAGAGTCAAACAGAATAATGTGTGCACTGCTTTGTAAAAAGTAAAAGCATTACTCAAATGTAAGCTGTTATTAACTTAGAAATGGAGGAACAAACATAATTAAAAGAGTAATAACACCCAGGATAGATAAGTAAATAATAAAAAGGCCCTTGGTTTCTATAAATGAATTGAAGTCTCCTTCATTCCTTCAATATTTATTTAACAAAAGGCTAGAGCTAAGCATTTGTCTTCAGTGACCTACAAGGGATATAAAACATGAGCAAACACAAGAAAGAAAAGTCTAAGCACTAGAATTAAGGTAAAGATAACCAGATATTTCACAGTACAAGGAGCTGTCTTCTACCTGGGACTGAAGCAGTTGGGATGGCCTTGACTTGCAGCATAGATAATGAACATACCCCAGGCAACAGCACAGGGAAAAGCAGGAAGATGAAACAGCACAGGTGCAGGGTGCAGATGACTTGGTTTGGCTGCAGTGCAAGGGCATGGACAGCACTGCTACAGGAGACAGGATGACAGGCTACAGCGAAGCTGCACAGGGCCCATGCACATTTCTCAGGAAGATGAGAACTGCTGGCAGCCGATGTTCATGGTTTCCAATCCTTCCATAAAGGAGTTTCAGAGTTTTGCATTCACAGAATAATCTGACATTAGAAGAGGAAGACTAGAGCTAAGGAGTAGATATCAACCTCTCAGATGATTAGATGATTAAAAAGTGAAGGCTTCAACAGAAACCAGTAACAATGCACTAAGCAAAGTAACTAATCAAGGGGGTAGGAGGAATAATGGATTCATGTAGGGCCAAAGTTGTTTGGGTTCTAACACATAACTGTACATGGTGAACTCATGCTTATGTAACTGCTGCTTGGCACCTTGCCATTATTGTTCCCCCTGGGCATAAAGGTGTACAAGACCTTCTGGATTGCAGATTGTGGACTTTCTACGCAGCTCAGCTCCCCAGGTGCCAGGAGCTGGATAAGGGTGAACCTCTCACATAACTCAGCTCACCAGCTGCAGGAGCTAAATAAAGACATGTTACACCTGCCCTCTAGTTCCTGAGTTACGCTCTAGTCTGTTTGAATTAGAACACTTGCATTACAACTCATCAAGAAAACAAGATAACCCAATTTTTATCAGACCCAAAGAGGTGGTATTCTAATAACAAAAAGAGGACACAGGTTAAGTGAGGTAATAAAGTATATTCCAGGATGCTAAACTAACTTTTAATAAAAGAACAACTGTCTACAATCTTGAAACCAAGGAAAGTAGGACACATGTTCATAGATCCAAGTGATAAGGGGAAGCAAAGAGTCTAACCAGTCAAGTCAGCATCTACTACACCTCAGCTCGGTCCTGGCACAGAAGATACATGACAGGATAGCCTTGCTAATGAAATATCTAATAGAGAAAAATAAACTACAAACAGGAAAAAAAAAAAGAAGAAGAAGAATCAACTCAGCACATAATTGCCCTTTTGAAAAAAAAAATCCCAACACACCATTTTCTCTTATTTCATTAACCACCTGTGCTAAGAATTTTTTTTAATAGTATTTGAAAAGAATAGATAGATGGAGCCATCCTCATAAAGAAGAGGAAAACAAGGCAGCACCTATTGCTCAAAGGAGTAGGGTGCCGGCCCCATGTGCCAGAGGTGTTGGGTTCAAACCCAGCCCTGGCCAAAAACTACAAAAACTGCAATAAATAAATAAATAAATAAATAAGAAGAGGAAAACAGGAAAAACAGACATAGCCATTTCATTGCTGCCTCCTTGTGGGCAGCTGGCAGCAATCACTTTTTTTATTCATTCTCTTTTATTCATTTTTTATTTATTCATTTTTTATTCATCCTCCATAAAAACTGAAAACCCTCACTACCACTGCCAGAACTATTTCTTTCTTTCATCTGTCGAGCCCTTTTCCCCAACTTTCTCTAGGGGAAAAGTAAAATAAACATTTTACTCATTTCTATCTTTATCTCTGTGTTAAAAATTCTTTCTTAGCCACATTATGAGTCCTAACCCTAACAATACTAGTATTCATCCCTTTCCCAATATTCTAGTATGGAAAAGGCAAGTGACCACAGACAGAAGTTAGAGAATAGGGCTAAGGACAGAGGCCTGTAGCTCTGTAACATTGGGAACCCTAGTAAAGAGGTGTGAAATAACTGCCAGAAAAATGGAAGAAAACTAGGTGAGTAAAATGTTCTAAGAAGACTGTGCTGGAAGAATGGAGAGGGTGAGGAGTTAAATAAAATGAAATTGAGGATTGACTGCTAGCCTTTACCCAGACATGACCTGGATAAAAGCTGTTTGATAGACCAATTGGAGTGGGCTGAATAAATAGTACATGATGGGCGGCACCTGTGGCTCAAGGAGTAGGGCACCAGCCCCATATACCGGGGGTGGCAGGTTCAAGCCCAGCCCTTGCCAAAACCACAAAAAAATAAATAAAGAGTACGTGAGTAGGAAATAAGAGACAATAAATATAGCAATCCTTTCCAAAAGTGTAAAGGTAGGGAAGCAAAGTTAAAAATGTTCTTAAAACAGGAAGAGGTACCATGCTACCAAAAGGTGAAATTAAATGAGAACAAAGGCAGATGTATTGGTTTTGGTAATGTATTAGAGCATTAGAAGATGGATTAGAGCAATGTCAGAGTAGTAGCCAGAATAAAATAATGATCAGAGTGCCTTGAGATGAATGGGAAGTTAGGAAGAACAAGGAACAGGGAACTTTTCACATACTGTGAAAAGTCTTAGAACCTAATCTTCTTATAAGGCTAACAGAGGGGGATTCAAGAGACATTTTCACTTATTTGGAAGATTGATATGTAGATGAAAGAAAGAAGTAGTATATTCTGATATCTACCAAGAGATATCTACCTCCATGTAGAGAATGCATGTTCCCCTCAAAGGATAGGTTTGATTTGGGAAACAAGTCCTATATATCCCACAGTCTACTTAATGTCACTTACTATCAGTTCCATTATCACCATAGGTCAAAATGGCCAGTAGCATTATTAAGCATAGAACCAAAGGGTTAATATTCATAAAAATAATGAAAAATTTACACTAGCCTCACTAAAAGTCTATAGTCACCCAATATATTTTCCATCAATCTAATGAGTAAGACAAATAAACATATACATATTTAATTGCACCTATCAACAGCATTGATGTTTATGAATAAGAAAAGAAGTAATAATCAAAGGGCAGCAATACAATCCAAGAATTGCCAGATTATCTACGTAGGATTTCTACTGCTAAACTACAAATACTAAATCCCTATGATAGAGTCTCACAGGTCAAACAAAACATTAAGAGTTTCTTTAACAACTACTGAAAATATCCCAATGGCTTAGAATTCTGAACATCCCTTTCCACAGTAGTAGTATCACAGCTAGTCCATACCTGAGATAAACAATTTCAGAAGGGATTCAATTTGTTTTTGCTAGGATATGCCCTTACTAGTGAGTGGGCATGATAGAGTCAAGAATGAGGTACTGAGGCAAAAGTTCACTTGAGCCTACGAGTTTGAAGTTTCTGTGAGCTATAACACCATACCATGCTACCAAGGGTACCAAAGTGTCACTGTCTCAAAAAAAAAAGAGGTAGAAATGAGGGCCTGAAGTTAGGACTAGAAAGAGTTTGATTCTCACTGAAAAGGAAATAATCTCCTTTATAACTATTGCTATAAGAAATTCATCATTTTGTTACCAGATTTTTGATACTGAATTTCCAGGCTCTTGGTCTCGGCGGTTCGAAGAATGAAGCGACGGACCACAGGATAGGTTTTATTCAACATGTATAAGTGTTACAGCTCTTATAACAAGCCAAACCTCCTTGTAGAGTAGAATTCGCAGTAAGATAGGTTTTATAATATGAGTGCTACAGCTCTTATAAAGGAGCAAACCTCCTCCTTGCAAGTGTTTACAGCTTTTATAAAGGAGCAACTCTCCTTGTGTTTACAGCTCTTACAAAGGGGCGAACCCCCTTGTGAGTGTTTACAGCTCTTATAAAGGGGTAAATCTCATAGAGCAGGATACAAGTGTTACAGAGCCAAATCTCTTTGCTCTTCTCCTGAGATCTGCCCAAATCTGTGCTCAGGGTCTCTGGCTTATATAGGGGCAGTTGTCCAATGAGCTTTTGGGGCTTGAAAATAGACTAATCGTGAATAGGTTTTGAAAACGGACCCATCAGGGAGGCACTGGAGGAATTGCTGGAAGTCCACGTGAGAAGACAGCATGGCGGCGCCAGTGTCTTTCCCCGCAGGTGTTCGGTTCTTTTGGCTACTGAAGCCTCTGTTGGGGGAGGGAAGCTCCCCCTTTTTGCTCCAGCCTGCTGGTTTCTGTGCCAGCTGCTGCCAAGCAGAGCTGGCAGGTCCTTTAGCGCTGCTCTACTGGAGCCTTTGGTGGGGGAGGGAAGCTCCCATCCGGCTTGCTCCAACCTGTTGGTTTCTCTGCCGGCTGCTGCCACCAAGACGGAGGTAGCAGGTCCCGAAGCCTCGCTCAGCTGAGCTGACTGGGGTGCCACTTTTCCGGTATCAATATGTATGGTGGTCATGAAGTTCATGTGCTATTTTAAATTGTACACAAACTTTATGCCCACCTTGTAGTTTTGATGCAACTTACCAAACGTGGTTACAAAATCTTATCAGAGCCAAAAACAAAAACAAGCTTTCAGGGATTAATATTCCAAATTTCACCTAAAAGTGTCCCTCTCATTCATTTTCATTTTTTTCCCCAGTAATGATCTCTTTACAACTGTTTCTCTACTTATGTTCGGTTATAACTCCCTTATACATGTATTAGCTGAGTTAATTCTCATATTAAAAATTTTACAAATATTCTTAGATGAAAAATGAGAAAATTGAAGTTCAAACACAGAGTGAACCTATCCAAGTTCACACAGAGATCTGAGATCTACCAAGTTCTGAGGAGGCCAATGTTAATTCCCCAACCCCCATCACACCTGCCTCTCAGAGCTAAAGCCCACAGCCTTAGGCAATGTTTTTTAGAAGAGTCCATTGACCACATAGCAACACAGTGGAAAATCTGCTCATTAAGAGGCAACACCTAGGACCTGAAAAAACACCATATATAAATAAGGGCTTGACTCTAAATGTCACCACTGTTATATAATACTTCCTTAACTGAGTTCACCAGGTCATTAGTAAGAGCGCAATGAAGACATAAAGGGTGACTCAACCCACCATCCTTTACAGTTCACAGTGGCTATTCGCAGAAGCTGAGCTTCAGTAGAGAAGGTGAATTCAGGATACTTTAAGGAAGCCATGGACAAAGCTCCACTCCAATGATCACTAATCCTAATACCTCAGTCTAAGCTGCAGCTCTAGGAAAAAAACAGATGGAATTTTCTCACATTCCAATGCTCTTTTATAAAACAAACTTTAAACTTCAAGAAGTAGTGCCACATCATTTTCAAGCACCACAAAACCAAAACAAAATTAAAATATGAATCTCAACAAAAAAGGCTTAGGAAGTTTACGTGTTAGTTGAGAGGGAAGATGAACAAAGAAAAATGGAACTAATGTGAAAATTCCATTAACAAAAATGTAGGTTCTTGTAACAGCACCTCTCTGTAGTAGAAGGAGCCTGTGATAAAATGACCTTCCACTGCAGCAAGCCAGAATAGTTTCAGAGCTGAGATTCTCCCAAGTAAAAGGGAACAAGCCCAACTGATGAAAGTCTGTGTCTTCTTTCTTTGACCCACACCTTATTTTCTATGGTAACCACTTCCTACAATATTGTCTTTATGATCATTAGTCCACCAGAAGATCTTGAAAGTCCTCATGTGAGATATACCACCAACAGTGACAGCCTGGGATTTTTCTATGATCACAGGAGTAGCCCCAGGGAAGCTCAGCTTGGGCATCTAGGAAAGGGTTAAGGAGGAAATAGCATGCATTGGTAACACAAAGAATCTTTAAAGAGAATACATGTTTTTTGAATGTTCTTTGTTAGATGCTTGGTTCATTTCAGAGCTTTAGAAGTAGAAAGCCTAAGATTCACTAACCCAAAATAGGAACATCTGACACTGCTCCCTAAATGTGTTTTTAAAAAGAACCATTACCAGAGCACATTAGTATTAGAGCTAAAGGCTATCCTATACTCTGATCAACAAAATGCCCTATCACCCCCAATTATTCATTCAAAATACAGCAGACAATCTATGTTGTTTCCATTTTAACAGCAAAGTGGAATTCAGAACCAAAGGAAAAGACTACTTTTTGGAGAAAAATAACCTTAAATATTATCAACTTTTGTGTTCTTCAGACAATATCCACAAGAGTTTCCCAGAACGACACTATATTCAGAAGTGCCCCAGGAGAAAACAGATGGAACATTCAAAGTTGGGATTAATTTCAGAAGATTGAATAGATATAGAGAACACAGAGGAAACAGAGAAACACCCTAGGATGGCTAATAGCTAAATTCTCCCTAAATCTAGATCTAAAAGGACTAGAGGAAGGAGTACTTCCCTGAAGCAAGCAGAGAAGGGCCTGAGGCAATCCCAGGGAGGAAGGCATCTATCTCCAGGGCTGACTCTCCCCACCCATCTGCAATCTCTTGCCTGTACTCCTCCACCTCCCCAAAGCAGAAGCCATAGGGCAAGGGACCTGTGCTAGTGGCCCGTAGAGATCTTTGCCTAGTGGACCTGGGGGCACAAATGAATCTGACCCACACACCATTCAACAAATCAGACCAGCCCATGACCTCCTATTATGATGGATTAAAACAAACAAAGTGCATACACCCATTAACAATCTCCTCTCCCCTTATCTCCAATTCTGTATAAATATATAAAACCAAGACTTATATTTCCGAAAATGGAGAAAGCCAGCAGCTATTTAAAAGAGGATTTTGAATTATCATATCTGAGCTTTATGTGAGGTAAACACTATCTTGCCTGAGGCACCTAAGGATGTTACACTAAGAAATGTTCAAAAACTTTACTAAGAAATTTCCAACTATCAGAAGAAGGTATGAGGAGTCCCAGTCCCCACCTGCAAGGTGGGAGCTGGCAACAAAACCCAGTCTCTTCTGAGACTCCTGCTTTTTTCTTTTACAGATAAAGATGAAAACTAATGTCTTGAAGACAAAGTGGTCACCCTGATTCTCTACCTCCCAAAAGGCAAGGCTCCTGGATTCTGTAGTCATTGACACGGGAAGCATTTAAAATAATCAATCAACAACAACACACACGTATACAAAAAAAAGTAAAGAGCTATTGTTGTAACCCAGCCCTCTTTCCCCTGCCCACTCCTGTTCCCCAGCCCTCAACTGTTCCCCCCGCCCTCTCCAGCCCATTTCCCTCTTCCTCCCTTCTCCCCCAGAGTCGACTCCAGGAACAAGGCAAGTCCCTCCTCCCCCCAGGGTGGCTGAGAACACCTTCCCAGGCCCCCTTCTTCCTCCTAGAGTTGCCAAGAACAAGCTTCAGGTACAAGGAAAAAAGTCCCAAGTTTCACAAAACCCCCAAGTTCTCAGTAGATGAACAACGGTGGAAAACTCACTGAGACTTGATTAATTACTGTTATATAACCATAACCATTGTGATATAAAATGTATCCATTGTCAACTAAAACTGTATTAATTATCATTCCATTGCTGTATCTATGACTACCTGAGTTGTAACCCCCCTTAACCAGCCACCTTT